>SNQJ01S0027884.1:35358-63584 GCA_010110895.2 Picea sitchensis
ATATTTAGTCATTATGCAGTCTCCTATATTTTAGGGGAGAATATTCCACCTGGAGAATATTCTCTTTCAGTTGACACTTTAGTTTGACTAGTTGAGTTGAGTTTAGATGTTGCATTGGTTTTGTCACCATGAAACATTGGGATGATCACCAACTCACTACTCTTTTTTTAGTTAGTTAACTGAAGACTAGTTGACTAGTTAACTCAGCTAGGTGGCAGTTCACTCCCGTAACCGCCTAAGAGACTAGACTAGGAGGAAATTTACTCTTGTAACTATTGGTGTGTGTATAGATCACTCTATAGCACCACTCTGGCTCATTATTTACTCATGTATCCTATATATATTGTAAATTATTCACTCTTTGAGTGTGGAATACAGTTAATAGGAATTCTTCCATTCTTTCTCTCTTGCTTCTTCTTTCTCAAATTCTCTCTGCAAATGTGTGTATCATTGTTTATCTAGATCTACTATGTCTAGATTCAACACATTACATGGTATCAGAGCCAATGGACTGCTAAGCAAAAGCTACACCAAATCATTTTTTGCAGGTACAAAAGATTGAAGACAACAAAAAAGATGGATTATTCGCCGGAAATACTTCTCACGCCTCACAACTATTTGGAATGGAAGCCAAAAAAAATTATTCTGCTAAGATGAAAAGGCTTATACCAAATAACCATGGCAATGGAAGTAGAGCCTGATTCTATCGATGAGAAAAATGACTTTCTCAATAGACAAGATATGGCCATAGGAAGTATCGGCATGTCTGTTTCTCATGAACTTTTCCATCAAGTATATGAAGAATCACAAGAATAAACTCCAAATGAATTATGGACCAGATTGGAGGTTCTATTTAGGAATAAAGAATATTGTAAATATTTCATGCAAGAGGTTGAATAGATAAAGCCAGAAGAGAATCCATCAGAAGATCAAGCCTCTTATTATGAAGAGTCTTCTAGAAACATTTTTGCAGAAATCACAGTTGTGAGGTCTTCTTGGAGTGAAGGACATGGTTTCTTAGCAACTGCCTTTTATTCCTTATCATTTTTTATTTTATGCATTGTAATTTGAGGGGGGGTTTTGTTCCCATGAGTTTTTCCCTCTTTCCTCATTTAGTTCAGTATATCTTTTGTATTTGGGTACCTAACATGGCCTCGTAGCCAGGACCCATTCTTTATTTTCACCATAGTGATGTTCAGGGGGGGTGTTGGAGTTACTTCACACACACCTAGGATTTATTTTTCCTAAGGTTATTCCTTGTTTATTAGTCATAATTAGTCATTATCTAGTCTCCTATATTTTAGGGGAGAATATTCCACCTGGAGAATATTCTCTTTCAATTGACACTTCGGTTTGACTAGTTGAGTTGAGTTTAGATGTTGCATTGGTTTTGTCACCATGCAACATTGGGATCATCACCAACTCACTACTCTTTGTTCAGTCAGTTAACTGAAGACTAGTTGACTAGTAACTGAAGACTAGTTGACTAGTAACTGAAGACTAGTTGACTAGTTAACTCATCTAGGTGGTAGTTCACTCTCATAATTTCCTGAGAGACTAGAATAGGTGGCAATTTACTCTTGTAACTATTGGTGTGTGTCCATATCACTCTATACCAACACTATGGCTCATTAGTTACTCATGTATCCTATATATATTGTAAATTGTTCACTCTTTGAGTGTGGAACACAGTTAATGAGAATTCTTCCATTCTTTCTCTCTTGCTTCTTCTTTCTCAAATTCTATCTACAAATGTGTGTATCATTGTTTAACTATATTTATTCTGTGCAGGTTCAACACATTTACACTTGGTATCTCTATCGTTGAAACATGAACTTTACCGCTGCTTGTATTTCAGCCCAAATGGACTGCCTTTGACCAATGCACTTCGTGCTCATCATTGTCACCTGTATCAGTAAAGGACTTGGACGACTTGTTGTGAGCTCAAGCAAACCAGATGACCAATACTTTGAACCCAAATAATGATAAGTGTTTATCCTTTGAGAGAAACAGAAAAACTTGGGCTGAGACTCAGTCAAGTGATACACCAAGGGAAACCAGGTCCTTAAACAAAAGGGAAATCAACTTTACTAGTCAAAAGGGAAAAATTATAGGACTTCCATATGGGAAAGAGAGAGATGAGGAAAGGGTGCAGACTTAGGTATTAACAACAATTACAGTTGACCCTTGACAACTTCATGTGATAACAGGATCAATAGTTACATATTCAAACTTTGACCAACCAAATGCTTTGATGTTGCATCGGGGAAGGTGAGGTGCATGATATAATACATACATGCCATGATGAGCCTTGTAGGGGGCACTTTTTTGTAAATAAGACAACCTATAATTTTATACAAGCATGATATTATTGGCCAACACTTGAAAAGAACACATGATAATATGTATCATAATGTGATGAGGGCCAAATAATTGTTAATCCTATAAAAAAGGATGAGATACCACTCTAAACACAAGTCTCAATTGGACCCTTTGAAAAATGGGGCTTAGCTTTCTAGGACCCATTAATCCATCATCCAACCAAAAAGAACATATATTGGTTTATACAAACTACTTTACAAAGTGATCAAAGGTAAATTCGTTGAGAAATGCAAAAGTATAAAAGGTAGTAGAATTTCTCTATGAAAACATCTTTGCAAGATTTGGAGTTCCAAGTAGAGAGATTGTGACAGATCAAGGGTCTTGATTCACTTCCAATATCATCGAGAATTGTGTGGTTCTATTCAATATTAATCATAAAAAATCAGTTGATTATCACCCTTAGGCGAATGGATAAGTACAAGTCACAAACAAAGAGTTGGAAAACATTCTGACAAAAATAGTGAAACAACATAGAAAATATTAGGCAAATATATTGACAAAATGTTTATGGGCACAAAAAACCACTTAGAGGAAAACTATGGGGTTTACACCTTATGAGTTGGTTTATTGAAAGAAGGTAATGATCCCAAACAGGCTTGAAATCCAAACACTAAAAATATTTCTAGATCTAAAGTTGGATCTCTCTGAATCTCAACATGAAAGGTTTGATAATCTTAATGCATTGGATGAGTATATACAACTAGGTTTACTCCACATTGAAATAGTCGAACAACATAAAACACGTGTCATGACAAGTATATCAAGAAAAATATATTTAAAATAGGAGACTTGTCCCTACGTTACGACTCAAGGATCAAAACACTCAAAGGAAAATTGAGGACAATATGGATGGGTCCTTATCAAATTGATACCTACTATATGACAATGGATTAGTTAAAGTAAGGACCATTTATCAAGTATAAGTACCTATTTTCTCAATTTGCATAGGATTAATCTCTACAAGAAGCCTCTGACAAAAGAAGAGTTTACTACCAGGATTTAGGTTCAACAACTAGATTTGACTAAAAGAAGTAGTGTTTTCAAATCAGACTGATCATCTCATTTTTTTTTCACAATTTATATATCTACCTATCTATCTATCTATATATGTATAATTCTTGTATTGAAAACCTCTACAAAGGAATACATGATAAGTATTTTATTGAAAACCTTCTTTGAGGAAAGTTTAGGTCTATAGGATTAAAAAAATAAGAATAATAGATCCTCATGGAAGAAACCTTCCTAAGGCACCATTAGATAGAGTACCAGTGAAAAATAGTAATGGAACCCGTGATTTGGACAATAAATAAGTAAATTTAATAAAATAAAATATACATGGTATTGCTAACTCTGGATGTATATTGGTTATAGATCCAAAGTGAATAGTATCAAGCATCAAAATCACATTTCACAACTCATTCTGCAAAATATAAGTAAAGGGTCAATATATTTCTTCCTTAGTCATTTTTATCGGATTAATCAGTAAGTGCAGACACAAACATATTTCCTAACTTCCACAGGAAACTAGAACAAAACATAATAGAATACACACTTCACCTTAAACTTCATTATCATATGAACTAGTTTAGTGAGGGACAAGTGACATACATTTTAAACGACGCTCGATCCTCACTAGTGTCGTCCTTGTAGCTCCTTCCTTGAGTTGCAGAATAGTAAGCCTGTCTATGAATCACAAACCAACAAAGGAGGAAAACAAGGATAAATATATTTTAATTAAGTTTATGTATATGATCAAGGAATTATACAATAGAAGACGAGATGCTTATATAGGGAAGAAGTGTATTACTGTATTAAATGAATATAAAGCGGATAATACAACCCATGCCTTGATGTTGCAAGGTACCCTTTAGATGCCTATTCGCTTCAACAGACACACCTTTGCTCCAATTCCTTGAATGAAGAAGATCCACAATTTGACTTGAAGAACTAAATCAAAGCTCTCAAGCATAATCTGAAGTAGAAATCTCCATACAAATCTTAGCCTATTCAACCTTAGCCTTTTCCATGAGAGATCCCTTGTATATAGTTTGAAAGAGAGATGGATGAGGATATTAGGATGATCACACTAAATCAGAGAAGTGAGTGAGATCCAAACCGATCGGAGGCCACCTCATCTTCTAGAAGATCCCCTTCTAGAACATTCGTGAATTTTGACTTTTCCCATGATTTAAGAATCGTCGCACCCTATGCACAAGTAGCTTGCGATGTCGTCACAGTGCATGTTTAGGGAAGAGTGAAATGATCAGGCATCGTCATGCCCCATGAATATAGTAGGGTTCAATGACCTTCATGTATATGGTTTTTGAAAGAGGAAAGAAAATCACTATTCTCATAGAGAATGTATTCTTTTAATATTTTTAGGGAACATCAACAAATGTTTCCAGCTGATCACTGAGGTGACAAAAATAATGTGTAACATAATTCCCCCCAAAGTATGAAGCTGGAACTCATGATAGCTAAAATAATTTGTAGAATGTGTGTGTTGGAAAAAAGGATCGCATCGATCAGGAACCTGCAAACAAGAAAGCATTTGCATAATATCATATCATTTTTTGAGGTAGGCATTCCCATGCTCAGACTTCAAGTGACTCTAATCATAAGTGTAAAATGATTCATGGCCACTAAACATACACCGTGGATCCATGTCATTATGATTCAGCATAGCCACCAGGAATACACTGTGGATCTATGTTGTAAAATAATTCAAAATTCGGACATAGCCACGAGACATACAAAGTGGATATATGTGTCAGTACAAATTCATGAATACTCCGTCGCAACCTGGACCAAAATGATAAGATCCAAGGTCTTTATTTCCATTGTCTCTAAGTATGAATCTAACCATGTGATTACAGGTGTTGAATTTTAACATGGTAGAAACCACTTGATTACCGGTCATTAATGAAAATCATTAATAAGCACGAGAGAAATCACCATTGATGTCAATGACTCCCAAGGTACCCTAGTACAATCCAACGAATGTGAATAAATGAGTTGAAGTTGAACACTCAATGGAATCTTCCAATCAGGGGTCAATTATGTGAACCCACTGTTGAAAGCGAAGAAACCTACCATTGAGGCATGCAGGCTCTAAGGTACTAAATGATTGCTAAGTCTTGTTCCCAGAAAATGAGTTAAATTCAACAGGAAAAGACTCGTCATAGGAGGGCCTTGATCTATCTCCCATCAATGACACAAAATATGTAACATATTTGAGGTACATTAGAGTATGAAGTGATTCGGAACTGACACAGTGAAGGATGACATGGTAGAAAATTTATAATTGTATATGGCCGACTTGATAGAAGGCTTGGTTAATTAGGTTGGACTTCTCTTGAACATATGAATGACATGACAATTGTCTTGGAAGCATTGACTCAAGGAGGACCCAACATATGAACATGTGGATGGTCAAACAAGAGACAAATGGATTTCTCAACTCGGATATAATGACGAAGGGGGGTTTCATGTTCAAGAGCGACTATTACTGCCACTAACAAAAATATAAAGACACATTTATTTCCCAATTTACCCCCACCATTTCTAGCGAGTACCTCTTTATTTTTACGCAAGGTTGAGGAGGATAACATATGATTGTAGATGTAAGCTCATCCTTCATACAATTCCCTTAGAGTATGTTTAACGAACCCTAAGAAGGAGTGGTTCGATCCCATATGGGTATTTCGATGTTTGTTTAATGAGTCCAAAGAGAGAAAACTCAGGGGTTTTTCATTTTTAGAAAGTCTAAAAAAGAATTAAAGAGAACTCCATAAGGTCCTTTTTCATAAGTTAGTCCGATGAGACCGAAAAAGAGATAACCTACTGCTCATCAGACATTTTTTTCAAATACTTTTACAAGTGTGAAAAGAACAAGGTCACTCAACAATATTTTCATTTTTAAGGAGTGTGAAAAGAGATTAAAGGATACTCCATTGTTTTCTTTTTTCGTATTACCAATGCGAGTTCAAAAAAATGACAAAAGACTACTTGATTACATTCTCATGGTTTCACTATCGTGAGAAATAATTAAGAATGCTCAGAGTTTTTTCTGAAAAACCCTAAAAGGATGTGTACATGTGAAAAATATACAAAAACAAACCAAAAAGGGTGGACCCTTGTTCCAACTTCTCATTTCTAGACTTTTTAATCTACAAAAGTCAACACTTGTCAAGTTGTTAAGACTTTAGGGCATGGGTAAAATATAAAAATAATATAATTTTGCAAATTAAAAAATGATAAAAGTCAATAAAATAGGCCAAAAACACCATTTTACCATTTCATTTACAAGTTTACCCAAATAGTGCTCAAAATCCATTTTTCACGCCGAATTTCAAATGTTGATTGCGGAGTGTGTGGTGGATCATTTCACGAATCATCTCTGTCAAACATGTAATATCCCTCTCTTTCACATTTTCATGGTTTCAAAATTGATTTTTACTGGTCAAATTTATGTGTTGGGTCAATTATTTAGGGCTACCTATGTGTTGAGGTCGTCACAGATGCCCTATATCGTGAACTATGGAAATCTAGGATCATTGTAGGTGACCCTATGGGTAGGGTGCAATGGCGTCGCATTTCGCAAATGCATAGCCCTGTGACGACTATAACCAAAAATTTAAAAAATATAAACCCAACTAGGAAAAACCCCCAGGAAAGAATTTTATGTTTCTAATCTCATTTTATTATTTCTTGGCAGGTTTTCCTTGGTCAAGCTATTGGAGTGGCATGAGAGAGAGCATGAAGAAGAATATTACTTCCTCAAGAATGAACCAGGTAAATTTATGGCTCTCAGGCAGTATTGGTTACTAAAATTCGGTAGGATTCAGGGCATGAGAGCCCAGTTGAGGCTACTAGATTACTTGGTTCACATGTGGGGTGTGAACAAGCAAGCATTTTGAGTGGGTGTCCATAGACTCACAATAGATATAGAGAATATATATTTCCTAACAGGGTTATCTTGTCGTGGTTCATGAGTGTCACTTATAGGAAGCATGGGTGGAGGTGAGCCTATGGATTACTACGTCTTTCATCATTGTGTGCCAGGTATCGAGAAACATAGCGACAAGGTAGCTATCAGGGATGTCCGATATTTGCCTTTATGGACTATCCTTTACACTATCACTCGCATTGCAGGGAGTGAAGATCCCCACATGGATTTGCAGAGCCATTTTTCAGTATGCATTAGAATGAGTGAATCCTAGAGTCTTCAAATGGTGTGACGGGGTCCTAAAAAGCATGAATAAAAAACTTACCAAGTGTTGAAATGGTGGGTTAAAGAAATTTGGATATGGGTCTATTTTGGTGTCCTTCTTGGAGATGGTTCATGTCCTTTGCCTACAGGTGGAGTGGGGTATACCTACTCCATAGGATCAAAGGATGAAGAGGTGGGTAGATCTCATGGCTCGACATGGAGTTGTTCCCATCGTCAAGTATGGCAATGTCTTCTTCCAATAGCTTAGGAATCAACTACTCATGGTGGAATATTATGTGTATCTGGGTTAGATTTCCATGGAGATCCAGATCTATCTCTTCTCGATGGTTCTATGTGGGGGGACATAGGTAAGAAGGAAATTTTTGTTTATATAATGTTTTTGTTATTTTAATGATATAATTTTTTTTGTGTGTTATTTATCTGATGACTAATCGAGTGCTCTCATCAATGCTGATGTGGGAACTTATCATCCTCTAGGTTCATCCCCTATCCAAAGTCAAGGAGAGAGAGGTGTTGTAGTAGGGGTAGTTGTTGCAGATCTAGAGGCCATAGAACAGAACCTGGAGGGGCTAACCATGCATGCCCCTGATTCCACGGTGGATGAGATGCCTAGGCATTATCAACGCCACACAGTGGGCGTATCTGCATCCATCGGTCGACTGCTCCATAGAGTAGAATGGGAAGTCAATTTTCATAGAGAGCAACATCCTTGATGCTTTTGTACATGAAGCTATGAGCTTCACATTTTTTTATATTTTTGTCTTCGAACAAAATCACTTTTTCTAAACTTTTATCGTTATAAATATAAGGCTCCTACTGACTTACTTGTTTTATGTACAAAGTGTGATTAGATTTTATAAATGTCTCAAATTTTTTTCTAACACATAATTAGCCAATGCATTTGTCAATGCATTTAGACATCTAGGAATGTGTTGATACTCATTGTAGTCAAAATGGCGTTCCAAGAGGCGAATTCTTAAATATACCCTTAGCAAAGTAGGAATCTGGATGGAATAAACGTTACTCAACTGTAGTAATACTAACTATGAATTGAGTCGTACAATAAGATGACGGACTCCAAGTGAAACAGTTTCAATTAACAACTCAATAACTGCACTGTATTACACGATATTGTTAGTTGCATGACCAAGGAAAACACCATGTAGACTGATCAATTCATCCGTAGGTGCATAGATTTCCCAAGCATCAGATGCTAGATTTTGAGTACTACAACTAGTGCTATCAACGAAGCCAATATAGGGTAATGAAGACACCAACATCTGGAAACCAAGCACAACGCAAGGTAAGCAGTTGAAGGGAGAAACCAAAAATGAAAAAGCACACAAGAGTATGATACACTAAAAATACACAACACTCATGCAAAAATGATTTAAGCATAATACTTCTTCAATTAAAGCCCATTTCTGGGTCCACTCAAAGGAATTCCATCATAACCCACCAATTCATAAGCCCCTTTATCCAACACTCATTTCACAATCTAAGGACCTTGCCACATGAGCTCGAATTTACTGGCCCCTAGCAAATCAAAATCTTGCTCGTAAAGATGGACTAGATCACCTTAAAAAAAACCACGTGGTTTGACATGATTTTCATATTGAGCTTTGACACATTTTTTTTGAGCTTCAATGACTAAGGCATCATCACAACAGGTTTCATCTAATTGCATGAAATACAAAAGACGTTCCTCTTCAGCTGAGGTGTTAGGGAGAATTTCAACAACTAGTTTCAAATATGGGATTTCACATTCAATTGGCAAAATTGCTTTGATACCATATACTAATTGGAAATGTGTGAATCACATGGTAGACTTAATGGATTTCTGATAGGCCCACAATGTTGAGAACAACATCATGTGCCAATTTGACATGTGAATTCCTACCATCCATCGAAGCATAGTAGTGAGAGCTTTGTTGATTGATTCAACCTAGCTATTGGCCTATGGATAATAGGGGGTTGAGTTTTCATGTCGAAGACCCAACTTCTTGGTAAGTTCAGACATCATAAAATTGTGAAAATGACTACCGTGATCAGTAACGATGGCTTGAGGGACACCAAATCTAGTAATGATATGATTGAATATGAACAACGCTGAATTTTTCCCGTTATTATCAAATGTAGGCATCGCCTCATCCCACTTAGTGAAATAATCCACACCTACCATATTGTGTCCATGCCCCCCGACCGAGTGAGGGTTACATGTCATAAATTCAATGCCCCATTTAGCGAATGGACCGATGGAAACTACAGGGTGAAGAGGAGTAGGGTGAGATAGGATCTTATTACTATAGGTTTGACAAGCATGGCATTTCTAGACGACACTAATGCAATCCTTAAACAACGAAGGTAAGAAATAACCAACTCATAAGATATTGTGGGCAATGGAATACCCAGACATATGACCACCACATGCTCTAGAGTGACAATCATTCAAATCTTAATCAGCTTCATCGTAGGTGAGACATCCTCTAAATTTGGTATCAATACCACGATGGTAAAGGGTATCACCAAGGATAATGTATTGATAGGCTTGATACCAGATACAATGACAATATGTACTAGAAATATTAGACCAGAAAGTTTGGGTCTGGAGATAGATGATAATATCTCCATACCATATGTCTTCAGAACTAATCAGAAAGATGGATTCATTAGGTAAGGAATCCTCTTACACAATTTATGTTTCAGTAGAGGGAAGGTCACAAATCAATTCGGAAAAAACCAAAGACTTCTTTGACTTCGCATGTTCAAACTCCTGGAGAATAACTATCCATTTAGAGTACTTTCCCCCTAGAAATTTTTGAGTAAGGATGTGTTGCATGGGCTTTCAATTAGAAATGACTGTGGTTCTACATAATAGGATGTAGTGATGAAAACATTAAAAGGCTTGAACAAATTCCAAGGCTAGTTTCTCCACATGTAAATATTTGGTTTCGGTGGTCGTGAGACTTTGACTCAAATAGTATATAACATGTTCATCTTGTGAATCATCCTCTTGGACTAAAACCATATCAATGGTAGAGACTGAAGCAGCTAAGTACATGAAATAATCTCGAGTATAATTTGGTGGAGACAACAAGGGTGTATGGGTTAAGGCGAGTTTCAAAGATTCAAAGGATTTGTTGGTAGTGTTGTCCCATTGAAAATCATAACCTTTCTTAATAAGTTGAGTAAATCCTTTTGTTAATTCAACGTAGTTTGGAATGAATCGACGTAAAAAGTTTCCCTTCCCTTGAAAACTTTGGAGTTGGCGTAGCATGGAAGGAGGAGGTAAATTGAGAATAGCCTCAGCGTTCAAGGGGTCTACCCTAATCCCATGTATAGACACGATAAAACCAAGAAGTTGTCCAGATTCCACACAAAAAACACATTTGTGTGGATTCAAACGTATGTGATAATAATGACAATGTAGTAAAATGGCCCATAGATGTGTCGAGTGATCTTGACGATGCATAGAATGCATCGGTAGATCATCTATATATAGTTTTACAATGTTCTTAATGTCATGAAAAGCATAAGACATAGTGCGTTGAAAAGTCGCACCAACATTTTTTAGACCAAAAGGCAGTTTCCGGTATGTGAAGGTTCCCCAAGGGAAAATAAAAGAAGTCTTGTGTTGATCTGTGGGAAAAATATTGATTTGATTATAGCCAGAGAAACCATCCATTAAGGAGAATATTTCACTCCTGGCATAGTCGTCAATAATCTGGTCAACGAAAGGGGTTGGATAATTGTCTTTGGGACATGCTTTGTTTATATCCCTATAATCTACACAAACGCGGATTGTGCCTTGTTTCTTATTAACCAGAACAAGATTGGACACCTAATCGGTCAAAGCCACAAGATAGACAAAGCCAGATTTAAGAAGTTTTTAAACTTCATTCTTAATAACAACAGCTTTATGAGGATTTACTGGGCGAAGAATCTACCAAATGGGTTTAGATTTCAGGTAAGTCTTAATATCATGCACAAAAATATCAGGATTGATACCAGGAATTTCTTCATAACTCCAAGAAAAAACGTCACAAAATTATTGGAAAGGGATTTATAAGTGTGAACCTCATCAGTAGAACATGAGGCATCGATATGAACATTTTCCATGACTCTGGGTTTAATCAATATGTCAAGAGGAACGGTAGGTGAAATATTACTCGAGTTTTGTTCATACAAAACATTGTGTGTTGACTCAGGATTAGAAGAAATAACAACAACAATAGACAGAGTTGAAATACATTGGTAACTCTCTATGATCTCATGTCTAGGAAGAGAATAGAATGATGATGTCCATCGTCCCATGGAGTATCTTCCATAGACAAGACTGTCATGATAATATCATCAGTATGAAATATCACATGGAACGAATCAGGAGATGTATCACTGAGAGAAGGAGGAGAAGGAGTTGTCGATTGACTAGCTTGATAAGTTGATTCCACCAGACTTAAAGGCATTCGGTCATCGTAATGAAGACAGTCACCAGAGCCAGGTACTATCCATGCATCAGAAGACTCAGGGGTTTCACGAATAGAGGTTGATATCATGTTAATCAAGAGAAAAAAAAGAGGATGAATATCAGGTGGTGGAATAGGAAATGTACCCATCAAAGTTGAATATTTTAAAAGACCTACACCGACGTTCTCATAACCGAGAGGTGTTTTCGAGATAAAAGGTACATTACTAGTACGTGAATCAGAATTAAAAAAGGCCACTTGGTCGACAATAATGAATTTTCCTTGGTGTGGGAAATGTAACATACGGAAAAGGGTAGAAACAAGTGCGTGCATGGAATCAATATATCTATGGCCAGGTAGAAGGTTGTAATCAAGAGGTGCATCAAACACCTCAACCTTAACATTAAATGCCTTACCTTCTAACGTAATAGACAACAAAGGAAGAACATTGTAGGTTTAAACCCTATACCATTGAAGGTCTTAAGAGTATTGTGTGACTCGATAAGGTCAGGAGAGACAATAGCTTTCCAACAAGTAATGTACATAACGCAAGTTGAGGCTCCTTCATCAATAACAGTTCGACAAATATTATTATTTTCCACAAAAAATTGGATTTGGAATGCTAATTGAGGAGGAAGCCTTGGAATATGATCTTCCAAGTCAAATATTATCAAATTGTTATTGGTAGAATCAATTCCGCCAATAGACTTTAATAGCTCATTCTTTTGAGTAGGAAAACTTTGAAGGAATTCGAGAGCCGACATCGTAGAGGGTGCTTACACAAGGTCTTCTACAATACTATAGTTTTGGGAAGCACGTGCGTGAGGATTAAATGAAGACTTTCGAACAACACCTTTGGGAGGAGGATGAAAAACTATATCTAGGCCTGGTCATTCGAGATGAAGATGAATTTTTGGAGGTGAAGTTGGGGGGGGAGGTTGAACCAATGAAGGTGGTAAATCGTCAACTTTCTCTTTCAAAGGACAATAATCTTTGGCTCAAGTTGCGACTACAACTTTGTTCTTATTGAGGTCACAAATACACATATGTAAGACGTGGTTGAGGGAGAAGGTTGGTCATGAATGATCAATTGGTCCTGCTGCTAAGAAGGAAAAGGTTGTGAGTCGATTTGTGCCATCGAGTGCTTCCTTGTAATCTTCTGGCTTTTTTATATAATTATTCAATAGTGGAGAGGCCCAAAGTAATGGATTTAACTACTGTGGCGGGGACCATATGTCGCCGAACAGCGAAAAAAAGGATTTGATCGTGAATTGTTTGTGGATTGGAGAAGGATCAATATTACATATACGCCTATAAGGGGCTTTAGGAGTTTTCCCAGTCCCTTGTAGGAACTTAGTGACCTCATCACGTCATGGACAATCTTTCATATAATGATCCTCACCACAGATAAGGCAAGGATAACTAGGTTTACGCTTATCTTTGACATCAACAGGTTGTGTTTTGGGTTTCTCAGATTGTTGATTATTATCTTTGTCCTCCTTATTCTTACCCTTTCCTTTTTTCTTTTTTTTTCTTTACTGGTATGTGTAGATTGAACTGAATTAACTTCATAAGTTTTACCGGGAGGAGTAGGAGTAGGAGTATTTTGTACATTAGAAGTAGTATACTTGGGATTGGTATGACTGGCTTGTGTAGGTTAAGTCTCAGCATGAAAAGTGTCAATTACACCATTAACAACATGGTAAGCTATTGGATGTTTTGAGGTAGGATTCGTGGATGGACGAGGAGCATCAGGGATCAAATCATAGAGTGTATCGATTTGTGAATAAATGAGATCCAGATATTGAGCAAAACTAATTGCCTGCTCTTTAGTGACAACACCACCCATGGAAACATCATGGGATATAGGACCAATGAGCGATTTGGTAAACCACTCAACCAATAATTGATCAGGAAGGGGAAATTTGATTAAACATCTTCTCTTCCTCCACTCATGAATATGATCAAAAATATGAGTGGAAGAGGATTGTTTAAATGAGCTCAAAATTTCAGTTCATGTCTCATGTCGAATTGGCAATTGGTAATGTGTTAAGAAGGCCATGGCTAGGAAATTGAAAACATTAAAGAATCCTCGTGGTAACTCAATATACCATTTGTTTGTCGAACTCGTAAGATTTCGTTCGAAAATTTGTAATATTATAGAGTCATCCATCAATTAGTTGGATGAACACCAAASATGGAATGTCATGACGTGATTATTTGGGTCTTCTCTCAATCAATCRTCAAACTTAGGAATGTAATATGGTAATTTGGCTGGTATGATGGGCCAATAAGGAGAATGTAAAATAGGATCATTCAAAATCCTAGATAAATCCAAAGTAGCAAGAAAAGGAAATTGTTTGTTCACTTGAGGAAAGTGGTAGTTTTGAGGAGGAAGTCTCGTAGGTATACCAGTAGGACCATAAGCAGTTTGTAGATAGTTAGATAGTCCTGAAAGATTCGGTTGTGGGGAATTTTGAGTCAAATATCCAACAAGGGTTGGTTGATTAGGTATGCTCCCATGGAAAGGAACATTAGACTGGAAATTTTGACCCCAAGTAGGATTCATAGAACCTGGATACGGTTGTCCGAGATTAGGGGGTACCAAAGAATTAACTTGAAGATGTTTCCCCCCAGACGGTTGTTGATTCCCTTGGAAAGGAATATTCCAAGGTTGATATTGTAATGTAGGTATATTTTTCGCATAAACTGGGTTATGGCCTCCAACTTTAGGTTTCCCCCCAACTTGAGGTTTCCCCCCAACTTGCGGTTGACCTCCAACAAGAATCTCAAAACTAGAAGCAACAAAATGACTGGTGCCTCCAAATAGATTGGAGATACTAGGGCTAAGATGATTAAATCCCCTAGGAGACAGTGGAGGAGGAACGTGAGGCCCCCCGGAGAGAACCTAGGTAGGTGTAGGAACAAAATGACTAGAAACATTATACCCAGGAGGAACAAAAATATTAGACTCTTTGGATGGATTCTGGGTAGGAATAGAAATGGAAGAATTCAAAGCATTATACCCAAGGGGTAGTGACATATTTGATCTAAGAGGAAGCAGTGTTCCAATAGGAGATTGGGTGATGACCACATTTCTGGTAGAAACAGGAGTAGCTTGTGGGACCATGGTAGAGTTAGAAAGTTGGAGAGGAAGAATAGAGTGAGAATAAACCAACAATTGGTCTGAAACTGTGACAACACCATTGGTTGTGACAATAAAATGATCTAAAGGTATTCTATAAGTAGTGGAAGTCATAGGCATTTTTTATGCCAGGAATGCTAGTTTATCCAAAATATCATGTCCCGAAGAAGTTCTTCGAAAAGAACAGACAAGGACAGAGCTAGGATTAAAAATTCCAGCAGTGTGAACCGAGGTTCTAAACGATTCACTCTGAAAGGGTGGATCATCTACACTAGACTCTATGTGAGATCCAGTAGGTACTTTAGTATGATCTTCAGTAATAATTTATCCCAATGAATTTAGTCAGAGAAAAAATGGATATTCTCTAAGATTCAATAACAAGTTTACAGGAAGTATTGACTCCTCTAATGGAGTAGAACTTCCAATCTCGGAGGCTACATCGTATTGACATCTCCTTCAGGAGGGCCCTATGGTGAATTGGGAAGAAAAGGGATGTAATATTCCAGATCTTCTAGAGGTAGCCCTTGCATCCTACATGAACGGCGAGGGCTGATGTTGGCCGCACCAAAAAAGAGCTAAACAAATCTATGGCCAACTAGAGAAACAAACAACACTCACTAATAAAATATAGAAATCAAGCATGAAAACAAACCTTCTTATTTCGAAGTCACTAGTTGGTGATGAAATCCAACATCATGAAATCAAGACAAGAAGGGGATGGGGTAAAGCGGGTGGAAAACTTACATTGTCGACCTACTTAACGGACTTACACCCTGGTGCAAGCTCCCACACATAATCGTGGGTATACCCTCCAAGGAGCCCGAGTGAGTTTGGCCAACGTCGATTCCAGGTACTGTGAATACTTTCCCCTCCACAGTCACCTCATGTAAAGACCCTAAAGAGATAGACTATAAGGTTACCAATTATGGCAATGATGCATGGGGAAACAGTCGATAGTTTGATCCACATGCAAAGGCAAGGTATCTAGCCCAAAATCGACTCGAGAAGGTCCCCACTGAATTTTCTTCTCAAGTGACCCCCAATAATATGCGCAATCTCTACACTAAGATTGAAAAAGCAGGGTGAGTAACTCTAACAGTCCTAATTCGACCTCATGATTGACCCTTGTGTTAGAAGGGCTTCCCAGGACAAAATGTAGCAAGTGGATTTGAACTCTCCCTATCACAAGATATTATTGTGTGTTTTGATGATTTGGAGAGTGTGCCTTACAACCTATTCCAAAGCGCTATCCTATATAATTTTGGTGAAGATCATTTCTAGAAAATAAAAGTTGCTAATAAATTTTTAAAATTACGTTGTATTTTAAAGGTTGTTGTTTACTCAAAAGGGAAACAAAAATGAAACTGATCATGTATGTGACCTTGACCCAATAGGATGCAAGAAGAAATGATTGTGCAATATTTCAATTCTATGAACTCTAATTATAGTAGGGAGAAGGTATATATTTTTGAAATACAAAATCTACGAAACACAATTTCTTAATTGTTGAATGAATAAAATTCCAAATAATCAAAAGCTACAAAATTTTCCAATTTTCTCTTTTAACAAATATTTTGAATGCAACAATTTTCTTGTGAAAAATTACTAAAAAGAAGAATGACTTCAATTCTTTCTTTCTCAAATCAGATTAGATATGTAATGAAGAAAATAAAGCGTAATCCAATAAAATTAACACACTCTCAACACGATTCCCAAATCAAGCCTATAATGTAGACAAAAATGAAATGATGGGAAAGCCTTTTGTCAAATGTAAACAAAAATGTCTCTTAATCAATGAACAATAAAGGAAGTAAAAACAATCCTAAACTCCAAATAAATCAAGGATTCTTTTTCAAACAAGCACTCAGAACCAAGGTCTAGAGATTATACCCTTGTGACAAAAATCAAAAGCAAAACTTGCAAAATTTACAAAGAAAAACTTTCAATTTCCTAAAATGAATCAAATGCAATATTCAAACTTATAAATAAATCAATCACTAGTATCAGAAGTTCATCCCAGGAAATTGAGCAAAATTGGGTGGAAAAAAGAAAAATTGTCTATCTCCAACAATTCCTACAGGAATCATCGCAGGTTGTAGTCGAGCACAATGTGATGATCTAGGGTCATTACATGCTGCCAATAGGATATAGTGCAACGTCRTCGTACTTGTCTGAACTAGTAGACTACGATGTCATAGGATCTTCATGGTCTGTCTATATAGTACAATGCGATGATCTCTGAAACTAAAGGAAAATGGAAAGAAAGACAAAAAATCTTATTGAACCTTCAGACCCAGGGAGTCTARATGGATCACCCRTAGACTCAGAGAATGAATTTGACTAAAATAAGGAAGGATAAAAGAAAATAAGAGGCAAAAAAACAAAAGAAAGTCATATCCCCAGTATGGTCACCAATTTTTTTATCGAATTAATCCGTAAGTGTGGACACAAACATATCTCCCTAACTTCCATAGGAAGCTAGACAAAACATAACAAAATACACACTTCGCCTTAAACTTCATTATCATATGAACTAGTTTAGTGAGGTACAAGTGACATACCTTTTAAATGATGCTTGATCCTCGCTAGTGTCGTCCTTGTATATCCGTCCTTGAGTTGCATAATAGTAAGCCTATCTAAGAATCACAAACCAAAAAAGGAGGAAAACAAGGACATATATATTATAATGAAGTCTATGTATATGATCAAGGAATTATACAATAGAAGACAAGATGCTTATATAGGGAAGAAGTGTATTACTGTATTAAATGTATAGAAAGTGGAGAATACAACCCATGCCTTTATTTTGCAAGGTCCCCTTTTGATGGATATTCGCTTCAACACACACACCTTTTCTCCAATGCCTTGAATGAAGAAGATCCACAATCTAACTTGAAGAACTAAAGAAAATCTCTCAAGCATAATCTGAAGTACAACTCTCCATACAAATATTATCCTATTCAACCTTAGCCTTTTCCATGAGAGATCCCTCTTTATATAGTGTGAAAGAGAGATGGATGAGGAGATTAGAATGATCCCACTAAATCAGAGAAGTGAGTGAGATCCAAACCAATCGGAGGCCACCTCATCTTCTAGAATATTCCCTTCTAGAACATTCGTGAATTTTGACTTTTCCTATGCTTTAAGCATCACCGCACCCTATGCATAAGCATCATGTGACATCATCGCAGTCCAGGTTTAGGGAAGAGTGCGATGATCAGGCATTGTCACACCCCATGCATATAGCAGGGTGTGATGACCTTCCTTTATATGGTTTTTGAAAGAGGAAAGTCACACATGTTGTCAGTTGATCATTGAGGTGACCAAAATAATGCGTAACAATCACACTGCACGCTACATTCAAGATCATCTTCTCAAAATTAGTTGATATGATTTCCTAAATCTATGCATCATAGATATGAGTTTTTCAAAGTTTTGTCACTATATGCTTGAATCTCCAAATACAAAGAATTTTTTTCCAAGTCTACAATGGAGATAATGAAAATAGTGAATATATCATACAACAAATAGATATTCCAAAAGATATACAAGGCATAATAAGGAAAACAAACCAAGCTCAAAAAATGTTCAAACGAATTATACACCATATAAAAAATATTCACACCATGAAGATACTCAACATTACAACAAAAATACAATCATAATTCTAGTCAATATATGTTCAAGATAATTTGATTATTACATTTCATGATATTCAACCTAATGTGGAAAGAAGGATCAACCTAAAAAATCAATAAATTTCACATAATAAAAGTCGATATCAATACATACAATCCATCAAGTAGTTGAAATCATCATCTCAACATCCCAAAAGTAAAGGCCAAGTATTCCATTCAAACAAGCAACTTAAGGTATATGCAAGAATTTTCTCATTTATGCAATCACCCAACACTGCATGCACAATATGAATTTGTTCCATCCACCCATGCCTTTCATTCATTACATATCCATTTCCATTCCATTCATTTTACCTATTATTCTTCCCTACATATTACCATTCCCACTTACCTATTCACCATTCTCTCTATTCAAATTCACATTATACATCCATTCATTAACTCACATACAACCTTACCATATCCCATTAACCCATTATTTAACTCATTTAATACTAACACCAATCATCAATATCATTATTGGCTCATAAAACAATTCTACAAGACACTACAAAAGTGTCCACCTGCAAGTTTTTACATGCAGTATACACAAACACTTCTACAAAAGTGTTGTCCTACATATTCTTACAGGAATATATAGGAGACTCACATAAAAGTAGACTATACAAGAGTACTAAAATATTCTATGGGAGACTCCACCTACAACCAGTCTCTGCAAGAAAGTGCACCTACAATCATTCCAATGTCATGATTGTTGGGTCATTGTTTTGTAACCATTTTCATCGTCTATACTCATCCTTTTGGTCAAATTGCTTATTCTTTCACACATTGATCACCCCATTTTCCATGATTTCTCATAAAAACTTCATTATACATATCCTTATGCTTTAGTAGTTGATTAATTTCATTTTCCCTTCATTGTTAATGGATTGAAGAATATTATGTTTGATTTTTACTGATCACGGTAATTTCCATAAATTCTTGTAATCAAAAGAGAGATTCTCGTAATGAAATCGAAGGTTGTCATGCTTGCACAACTCTAGGGGAAATTACAAAAGATGGGATTTTTCACTAGGAACCTCAACATGGCTTTGTGTTGTTCATTTCACACCCAATTCACACATGTGAGCCTCTAGTTCGTGGTCAAAGATTCGGTTGAATTTAGCAGTAGTTTCTAGGAAGTGATATTCAGACATGAGTTTTGGATGGATATGTTGATTAAGGTTGGTTGTCATTGATGTCAACCCTTGAAGAAATCCCTGTAGCACAAAGGTTTGGGTAATGGACCCAATATTGTTTGATGTAAAGATGACTTATTATTGTCTTGTCATGGTTGATAGGAATTAAAGATGGATGAACTCCAAAGTGGTCCCCTTATGGTGAAATCCCTCACGGGAAGACGCTTTGCGGAGTAAGAGAACCCATGATTAATTGTGGAGTATTGAGATGAAGGAAAATGAATTTTTTAGGTAACATATCCTATATGCATAGTGCTTTTCATTCCATTTCTAGGGGTATGTGGAACACCACATAACTCCTCACGGTTAGAGAGTTATGGCCCTGAGAAGTTGGAGACCCCAGGTTTGGGTAATGGACCCAAGTTTGTTTGATGGATAATGGTATGAATTATGATATATTTTTAGATAATAATATTCTATATGGATATTACACTTTATTCCATTTCTGGTGGTATGTGGAACATCACATAACGCCTCACACTTTGAGAGTTATGGCCTTACAAAGTTGGAGGACCCTCATATGTCATCTAGAAGCCCCAAAAGGTCAAAGTAGTCAAAGTGGTTTAGGAGATTTTAAAAGGTAAATAATAAAGTGAAGTAATGATTGTATTATAATTCAAAGTGAATAAAAAATTAATTATTTCAATAATAAATTTAATGGAGAAATTAGAAGTGGGTTAACCCTAAAATAAGGAAAGTGGGGCCAAGTGACCTAGAAGGTGTTTTTAAGGAAGCTACTTGGAGAGTATAAATAAGAGGCAAGGATCTCTCATTTTAATCACACTTGAGCATATTGAATACCTATAGGTGTCTGAGGTAACCAAAGTATATCTAAGCTGAAATTCTGAGGAAAGTGAAGAAAAGAAGGCCGAAATGCAAGGAAGGATAAATTATTTTGATGTTGCTTTCTAAGCTATGTTATTTACAGGTCATCTCACCATTTTCACTATACATTTTTTTATATAATGATTCAGATAGTGAAATTTCTACTACATTGATAAAACATATCCAAGTATCTGTGGAACAAAATTCAGCTTGTGGGTCGTTGTACTTTGGGAGTTACACTCCGTGGAAAATAGGGTTTGTGGCTTGTTCTGAAACTAGTCAAAAACAGGTGTTTTGGGTAAAAACCCCATAAATTATTCATAACAGATCCAAATTTAGTGAAACAAAATGTTTTGGTTAGGGAAAAATATTTGGTATGTTGTGTAACAGTTTCAGATCATTTAAAAAAATATTCAGTGCGGGGCATGCTCTACAAGGTCGCTCTCTAGAATAAGCCAGAATTCAGCAAGGTATGCCATTTTTTCTATAACTCCTTTTCTGAGAGGTTCCACGTAGTGAAACTTGGAGGACTTTAATAAAACACACTGAAGAACATTGTGTATCAGTTTCATATATTTATACATTATAGGTACAAATTTATGATTACTTCAAGTTAGGGTTGTTGACTAATCCAAAACTAGGCATGTGGGACTAAAGAAAAGTTTGATGAAAATGCTAGTCTCTTGTTGTTAAAGTTAAGGAAGGTTTGCAGGAATGTGATCATTTACACCAGGTCTATTACAAATCTACAAATCAGATTTGGATGATAAAATTGATGAGGGAGTTTGGTTCAGGTACATGTTGAATACATGGTTGAGATAAGTAGTTGATGACTTGGCACATACATGAGGTGTATAGTTGATGATGTTGGTACATATTGATGAGTCATAGTTGATGAGTAGTTGAAACATGATTGGTACATACTTGGTACATGGTTGGATGCACTTGTTTATGGTACAGGTTGATTATAGGTTGTTTGGTATAGGTTGGTGCATGGTTGATGCACTTGTTTATGGTACAGGTTGATTACAGGTTGAGGTATAGGTTGATGCATGGTTGATGCATGGTTCAGATTTATTGGTATAGGTTTACAATGGTATATCTCACAATGATAGTGTGATAGTTGTTCCATCATTCTACTTCTACTTCAGGGTGGTTGGACGGGGCAAGGAAAGGTGGTTGTAGCTGGAGAACATAGGGGATTGTAGCCTCCTTCTGGTTATAGCCAGAGAATTGGGGAGTTGGAGCTTCCCTTAGGTTGTAGCCTAAGAAACTAGGGGGTTGGAGCCTCCTTACAGTTGCAGCTGGAAAAGAAAGGAAGTTGGTGCTTCCAATGAATGTAATTCTTCAAGACATATAACAAAAAACATTATGTGGTCTTCTCCCAATTTGGGTTTCCACGTAAAACACTGGTGTACTGTGTATGTGTGTGTTTGTTCATTTGTTCATTTCTTATTTACTCTGCAGTTATTGGATGATAATGCTTCATTGATATAACACTTGTATTATATGGTTAAAAAGGATGAAATTGCTCTATTACTCATTCACCCCCCCCTCTCAGTAATCCAACAATTGGTATCAGAGCCCATTCCTTAAGGAAATAGATTAACCACTGGAAGGAGATCATGGATTATTTTGAGAATGGAGTACCAATGTCTAATGGTCATAATGGTTTTAAGTATGAGATGTGGAGCATAAGGGTGAAAGTATTTTTACATGCACAAGGACATTATATTTGGCTATCAATTGTTACAGGATATGATAGTTCAAAAAGGGGAAAGACTACAGCCAAGAAGGAATTAAGGAAGAATAACAAAATAGCAATGGATTTCATTTGGGAAGGATTACCTAATCGGGTAAGAGAAAAGGTTGGTAAATGTTCATCAATAAAAGAACTTTGGGATAAGTTACATGACATATATTCTTCACCCATAACAGATCCAGAAAATGTCAAAGAAGATACAGATACAAATCAAGAAGAATTATGTTCACCATGTCAAGAAGATTCATAAGATGAAGAGTACATAATCACCAGAGGTATGTTATTTTGTGTTAATTGTGAAAAACACGGACATCTTGAAATAGAATGCCATGAAGGAAATGAGACAGGAAAAATAATTCAAAAGGAAGACAATTATGAAGAAGAATTGATTAGTTATTTAGATGAACTAAGAGAAGAAAACAATTCGCTCAAGAAAGAATTGATGAAACAAAAGGAAAGTGTTCACATTTTTGAAGAAGCCCAACAAGTCATCGCGAACTTCAAAACTCAACTAGAAAAAGCCAGAAAGATCGAAGAAAATCTTGAATATCAAAAGCAGTGTTTGGAAACCAACATAGCAGCACATAAGGAAGAAGCATAAATGAGAGAGAAGATATTGACAGATCATCTTAAGGAAAGAACTAACGATCTAAACCAACTTGAAGCAGAGTTTGGTCAAGAAGAGAAAGGACATGAAGAAGAAATAATCACATTAAAAATTCAGCTTGAAGAAGTGAAAAGAACAGAAGAAGTCATGAAGTCTCAGATAATGAAGAAATAAGAAGAGGTTGATAATCTTAAAGAAGAAGTTGTCACATTGAGAAGTAAAATCTCCAAGCTCAACACGAATGTTGAAGAGACAAAAACATCCATATCAATTATAGAGAATGAAGAGAAGCACTCTAGGTTGCTAGAAAAGAAGAATGAAGAAAATAGAAAGAGTTATGCAGAAGTACTCAAAGGAAGAAATCATGGTCAACCAGAATCTAACAAAACTATTAAAGATACATCTTCAAGGGGACCATCCATGTTCAAGACACAAAGAAGCTTCAATCATGATCATGATCAGTCAAGACAAAAAATTAGAAGGACTACGCCACAAAGAAGATCATTCACTCCCAGGTATGCAAATTTATTTTATGGTCATTGTTTTTATTGTACTAACTTTGGACATAAGGTTGCAGATTGCAGGGATTATAAAAGAAATGTTCAAGTAAGAAGTGCCTATGTGGCTGCACGTAACATTGAGTGTTACAAATGTCATAACTATGGACACATAGCCAGTAATTGTAGAAGCATGATCGATACTTCCATGAAAGAGAATACTAATATCATATATAAGAAAGGATGGATAAGAAAACAAGAACATGTGAACAAAGAGCAGGTACCAGAGATCGCAATATTGGCAATAAAACGAGATGAAGAAAATTCTACAGAGAAAAGGAAAGATGTCAGATATAGAAAGGTTTGGAAAATAACTAAGATTGTGATTTCAAGCATTGCAGTGAAAGATGAATTCACAGACAGAAAGAAATAAGTCAGAGCACAGAGAGATAATGAATCTACCCATGAAGATGATGATGAATCTACCAAAGAAGATGATGATGAATACACATCAAAGTAGGAATTGTTCTGAGCCATCCAGATTAGAGACTCCCAAGTAATATGAATATTAGACAGGGGGAGTCTATGTGATAGTTGTGATAGACCAAAGAACCATCCTTCGAGAAGCTTGTAGAGTTTGATAAGACATATTCAGAGAAATCAATTACCATAAGTACAGTTTGATAGTATAATGATAAATGGGTTAGCATTATGGACAGTTGTGCAAGTAGAGTCTTGGACAGTATGGACAGAGATGGATTCATAAGAACACTTAGCAGGTTTGGATAGATATATGATAGTGTACGAGAGCATGGATTCATATATTGGTTCAGATAATGGTTCAGAGACAAAGGAACATTATCATAATGGATGATAATTACATAGGAAATGGATCAAACAATGCTAATGGATTACAAATTGACAGATATTTTTTGGAAACAAGTAGTTCATACAACAGTTCACATTCAAAACAAAGTAATGCTCAGAAACAACATTGACAAAACTCCTTACAAGCTATGGAAAGAAAGATCAACAAATGTGAAGCACTGCAGAGTTTTTGGAATCAAATGCTACATCAAAAGAGAAGATGCTAGAATGGGAAAGTTTAACTCTCGTGTGGACAGAGGAGTACTTGTTGGTTACTCAAGTGCAAGGAAAGCATACAATTGTTGCAATCTGAGATTGAAAAAAATTGTGGAAAGAATCAACATAACAATTAATGAAACAGGAAGAAGAAAATGAATCAATGGAACAACCTTCTGAAGAAGAAGTAGAAGATGAAAAAGAAGTAGAAGAGGAAGACGAAGATGAAGAGAATCCGACAGAAGTAGAAGAGCAAGTTCAACAAGTATTTCCAAAGACACCTAGAAAACGAGTACAGAAGAATCATTCTTTAGATCAGATTATTGGAAACAAAGATGCAATAGTTGAGACTAGAAGAAAACTCCGTTCACCAGAACAAACACACCTAGAACTCTTATCTACAATTGAACCAAAATGCTTTGAAGAAGCCAGCAAGGATGAATTTTGGAATAAGGCCATGGATGAAGAATTGGATCAAATAGAGAAAAATGACACTTGGGAATTGGTTCCAAGACCAAAGAATAAGAATGTAATCGGAAAAAAATGAGTTTTCAAGAATAAATTGAATGAAGATGGACAGGTTACAAGGAACAAATCTAGATTGGTATGTAAAAAATATGCTCAGATTGAAGGAATCAACTTTGAAGAGACATTTTCCCCAGTTGCCAGAATGGAAGCAATCTGTTCGCTTTTAGCTTATGCATGCTCCAAAAATGTTAAAGTATATCAGATGGATGTAAAATCATCTTTTATGAATGGGGAACTTGAAGAAGAAGTCTACATTGAACAACCAGAAGGATTTCAGTTGTCAGAGAACACAGATTATGTGTGTAAATTAAAGAAGGCCTCGTATGGTCTAAAACAGACTCCTAGAGCATGGTACTCTAGACTGGATAAGTATTTGGAGCAGGTAGGGTTTAGAAAAGGAAGTGAAAACAACAACCTCTACATCAAGGTAAGTCAAGGTAATATTTTATTAATTTAAGTTTATGTTGATGATATTATTTTTGGTAGTGATGATAATAGGTTAACCCAGAAAATTGCAAAAGGCATGCATAATGAATTTGAAATGTTGTTACTTGGAGAACTATCCTTCTTTCTGGGACTTCATATACGTCAAAAAAACCAAGGAATTTTTATTTCTCAAACCAAGTATATCAGATAAATGTTATAGAGGTTCGGAATGGAAGATTGCAAACCAATTATAAGTTGAGCAAAGATGATGATTCAAAGTCTACAGATCAGAGGCAATACAGGTCAATGATTGGCAACCTACTATATGTGATAGCATCCAGACCAGATGTAATGCAAGAAGTTGGATAGGTGGCACGATTTCAAGAAGAACCAAATGAATCACATGTATTAGCAGTAAAGAGGATTTTTAGATATCTCAAAGGAACATAAGAGTTTGGATTATGGTATCCAAAAGGAAAAGATCTATCACTTATTTCCTACACAGATGCAGATTGGGAAGGTTGTATTGATGACCGACGAAGAACTAGTGGAGCAGCGTTCTACTTAGGTGAGTGTTTGGTATCATGGCTAAGTAAGAAACAATCATCAGTATCTCTATCTACATCCGAGGCAGAGTATATTGCAACAGTAGCATGTTGTACACAGGTTCTTTGGATCAAACAAAATTTTACAGATATACAGGTTGAGTATGATGAGCCCATTCCAATATATTGTGATAATACAAGTGTCATCAGTATCTCAAAAAACCTGGTGATTCACTCCAAGACAAAGAACATTCCAATCAAGTATCTCTTTCTATGGGAACAGGTTGCAAAAAAGAACATCGGAGTTGAGTATTTGGGCACAAAAGAACAAGTGGCAGACATCTTTACAAAACCACTTCCACAGGAAACCTTTGAATATCTTCTCCAAAGACTTGGAGTTATTTCTACTCCAAAATGAATGATTTTTCAATGCTTTTTAAATGCTTATCTTATATGTCTTAGATAAGCCTTGGATGGAAAGATACCTTTGGCATTGATGACAAAGGGGGAGAGATTTATCAGATGCAGAGGACAGAGGCATGGTTCCAGGGGGAGCAGATTTATCAGATGCAGAGGATAGAGGAAAATTTATCAGATACATATGACATAGGCATGGTTCCATGGGGATCATGAGTGGTATTTCATCAGAGTGTTTCCATCAATGCCAAAGGGGAAGATTGTTGATTAAGGTTGGTTGTCATTGATGTCAACCCTTGAAGAAAGCCCCGCAACAAAAAGGTTTGGGTAATGGACCCAATATTGTTTGATGTAAAGATAACTCATTATTGTCTTGTCATGGTTGATAAGAAGTAAATATGGATGAACTCCAAAGTGGTCCCCTTATGGTGAAATCCCTCATGGGAAGATGCTTTGCGGAGTAAGAGAACCCATGCTTAATTGTAGAATAATGAGATGAAGGACAATGGATTTGTCAGGTAAACTATCCTAGATGGATATTTCTTGTTATTCCATTTCCGGTGGTATGTGTAACGTCACATAACTCCTCATGGTTAGAGAGTTATGGCCATGAGAAGTTGGAGACCCCAGGTTTGGGTAATGGACCCAAGTTTGTTTTATGGATAACAGTATGAGTTATAATATATTTTTAGATAATACTATTCTATATGTATAGTACATTTCATTCCATTTCTGGTGGTATGTGGAACGTCACATAACTCCTCAGGCTTTGAGAGTTATTGCCTTACGAAGTTGGAGGACCCTCATATGTCATCTAGAAGCCCCAAAAGGTCAAAGTAGTCAAAGTGGTTTAAGAGATTTTAAAAGGAAAATAATAAAGTGAAGTAATGACTGTATTATAATTCAAAGTGAATAAAAAATAAATTATTTCAATAATAAATTTAATGGAGAAATTAGAAGTGGGTTAACCCTAAAATAAGGAAAGTGGAGCCAAGTGACCTAGAAGATGTTTTTAAGGAAGCTACTTGGAGAGTATAAATAAGAGGCAAGGCTCTCTCATTTTAATCACACTTGAGCATATTTAATTCCTATAGGTGTCTGAGGTAACCAAAGGATATCTAAGCCGAAATTCTGAGGAAAGTGAAGAAAAGAAGGCCGAAATGCAAGGAAGGATAAATTCTTTTGATGGTGCTTTCTAAGGTATGTTATTTACAGGTCATCTCACCATTTTCGCTATGAATTTTTTTCTATAATGATTCAGATCGTGAAATTGCTATGCCATTGAGAAAAAATATCCAATTATATGTGGTAAAAAAATTCATCTTGTGGGTCGTTGTAATTTGGGAGTTACACTCCGTGGAAAATAGGGTTTGTGGCTAGTCCTGAAACTAGTCAAAAACATGTGTTTCGGGTAAAAACATCATAAATTCTTCA
>SNQJ01S0027884.1:71801-91390 GCA_010110895.2 Picea sitchensis
AGAGGACAGGGCAAACATTACTGCTCGAAACAAGAGAAACGCGAGGATGATCTCTCGCATGGAGAGAAACAAGCCCAAGCCTCCTGCCAAAACGGAGCCTGTCATGATCAGTGAGGACTCTGACTCAAGCATCGAATGCTTTCTAGCTGAAGAGGGTTTCTGTGATGAGGAAACACCTTGTGATTTCGTTGATAAGTTACCTCCGTGTCTTATGGGTAACCCTGACTATCCGGGTATCAAGCCACCTTTTGTAACCCGTGGTGAATCGTCAAACCCTCCTTTTGCTCAAAAGGTTACTACACCCTGCGACCAGTGTGGACAGTGGCTAGAACGGTACTATTTGGACATTCCAAAGATGCAATCCAAGATTCAGGATTTGGAGAACCAGGTAGTTAAGCTCACTGGTCGGAATGATAAGGGGAAACCTAATGATAAAAATCAACGGGCCACTGGATCGATCTTGTTTAAAAACGTTGAGTCTGCAACCGCGATTGTTAATTCCAAGTTGACATAACTCCAGCAGCTGTAATGGTATAATTCCCCCGCTTTTATACAGCGTATTCATAAGCTCTGTTGATGTGTTCGAATTGCTCTGTCATGCATAAGTTTTATCAAACTTTGGATTGATTGTGATGAGATTTGATTTGATTGACTATAATTCGATTGGAACGTTTTGTTATTTAATATATTTCCTATTTTAGATTTGATTAGATTGACTATAATTCGATTGGAAATGCTTCGTTTATTTAATATTTCCTATTTTTGGAACCCTAATGATGGCACTCTCCGCCCTGATTTGATTAACACCATCCGCACGACGCGATAGCGTAAACCCGCCTGACTGTTAATTATACTTTCTATATTAAGACCAATTCAGGTATCAATTGCTAAATAATCGAATTCGAATAGGTGACAATAACAACTGCTATGATATGAGTTGTATCCTAATGATAGCGAATGTGTTGTTCGATTTCTATTACAGGATGGATAGATTATATCAAATCTTCCATTTGCCATAATCAATTCAATTAAATGCCCGCTTGATGACTCAAAACCCTGTTGATTTGATCATGGATCGATCTAATATGATGACCGTTGAGTCGATATAGGGAAAGTTGACCATTACATTGGGAATAATTCATGCATTATGTTTTAATAGAATGACATTGATTTACTTTTGTGATTTTCATTGAGCAATTACAGTTACAAATTTATTTGTGAATTATTTGAGGAAACAAGGAATGAGAATTGTGATTGAGTTCAATAGATACATTGATGTATGAAATCGCAAATATTTTCTGTATTGGCAATGAGAATCTAATGCATATTTGACAACAATTATCTCATGCTATTCTTGCAGTTTCTCTTTGTTTATGACATTCTTGGGACAATTCTTTTCAGATTTGATTCAATTTTGGGGAACAATTGATAAACAGGGTGTCTATTTTGCATTGATTATTTCCTTACCGTTTTATCATGTGATATTCAAGTTTTTATTTTTAATTTTATCCATAAGTAGTGTATTAGTTATTTGCAAATTGATTTGGTTTGATTTAATTTGATTTAAATTTGGTTATTTGAGTAGTTAGATCAAATAAGGAATCAAACTTATTCCCAGAGTCTGGGAGTCTATAGAATTAATCTTGTTATTATTTTTGAATAAAACAATCTTCTCACTTGATTCTGGTTTCTATTGCATGGAACTGAATTTGCAATGGATTGTGATCAGTTAGGGGATGATCTACTGATTTTACTTGTTTTTAGTTATTTAGTTTTAGAGATTTTTGGATTATTCCCATATTATGTAAAGATCCAAACTGTTTCACTATTCTTAATAAGGATGTTCTACCTTGTGAAAAACTTCTATTTAAACCGATGGTTTTGTAATAATTGCATCCCCGCCTTGGGAGAACAAGGATATGTAATGCTTATTCAAACCTGAGCACTAATGCTTGTTATATTTCATTTCAATACATTGACACTTTGTTCTGTATGCCCATTTTACTGGTTTAGTATCACTTTACCTGCTCAAATCGACCAAGGATATAACTTGTTTTATGCATCTCTGTTACTTCCAATTTGGATAATGCTTTAAGGATTCATGCATAGATGCTTTATTCATCTTGAATTATCATATATGAATTTGTCTAATCGTAGGTTTCCCCTTGTATGAATTCATAATCAAAATTGTTATGATTTCTTTTATGTCTTGTTTGTCCCTGTAACCTGCCTCTGTGGAAGTTTACAGCCAGTCGATCCTCTTATGAAGCTCAAGGGATAAATGTGTGAATTTCTTCTCCAACCAGCCTTTACTTAAGCCATCATCATGAATTAGTTGAAGCTATTGCTTTTTCTTTTAATTAATTAGTCTAGTTGATTGATTAGATTATTTGATTTCAGCTATCTTTCTGTTTCATAAAAACATAGCACAACAGACCCTCTACTGTCTTAGGATAGTTTACAAATGATTTTTTGTAGGTTTTAATCAAATCTGTATTTTGTCCATAATGTACATTTGTGAATAAAGAGCACATAACTCATAATTAAGTAGTTGATTTGAGTTATTATAATTGTAGTTAGATTTTGCAGTTAGTAGTTTATAGTTAGATTAGCAGCTGCTGTTTGTTTTGCTATTAGTTTCTAGTTTCATTTTCGCTTTTCACTTTTCATTTAGTTGATTAGTTTATTTTAGTTTGTTTTATTAGTTTCAGTTTCCTTAGTTTATTTTTCATTTAGCTCTATCATCTCTTTGGTTTCCACAGGACCTCAGAGCGCTAACTGGAGCTGCTACAAAGTCCCCATGTGGTGGTCCATACCAAATGGTTTAAGCATTTAGACAACCCCGACTCCTGCTCATTCTCCCAGCTTGACTGACGATCAGCTACCAACATGATGTTGGTACATATTGCTGAGCCATAGTTGATGATTAGTTGACACATGATTGCACATACTTGGTACATTGATGCACTTGTTTATGGTACGTGTTTATTATAGGTTGTTTGGTACAAAGTTGGTTCATGGTTGATGCACTCTAGGTTTATGGTACGTGTTAATTTCATGTGTTGAGGTAGGCCATGCATGGTTGATGCATGGTTCATATTTATTGGCATAGGATTACAACGGTATATCTCACAAAGGATAGTGTGTGGTTCCATCATTCTAGGTCTACTTCAAGGTGGCAGCTTGATCTAGGTAAGGACAAAAGTGGTTGTAGCCACTCAATTATAGCTGTAGAAAAATAGGGGTTGTAGCCTCCTTTTCCGGTTGTAGCCGTGAGGAACAGGGTTGGAGCTTCCTCAAGCTAGCCTTAGAAACTAGGGGTTGGAGCCTCCTTATAGTTGCAGCCGGAAAACAGCGAAGTTGGTGCTCAATGAATGTAATTCTTCAAGACATATAAAACATTCTATGGGTTTTCCTCGATGAAGTCATACAAAACATTGTGTATTGTGTATGTGTGTGTTTTTCATTTGCTCATCAAGTATTTAATGGTGCCAGTTGGATGATAATGTCACGATATAACACTTGATTATATGGTTAAAAGGATTAAATTTCTCATTACTAATTCAACCCCAAGCAATCCAACAGGAGGAAAAAAACTAATCTCTAAAATCAGGGACATGGGTTTTGTGCATAATTATCCCATTTAGATGGTAAGCGAGCGGGTTTATCAAAAAGTGAAATATTTTGGAGATATAGACAATTTTCTAAAACGAATTTCCCAAGGCTAGTTTGAGTATTTGTAGGTTTTGGATCTCCAAGATCCCATTTGCAATACATAAATATCACTCCCAAGAACCTTTAGAACAACAATGGATATGATGTTGAATTGTTTTATTTCTATATTTTTTATCCTAGATTAATATAAGAGCTTTGGTTACTATTAATCATGTGTTGTGTATTTTAATTGCCTAAGTATAGTTCTATAGTTTTCTCTAGTAGCATTCACCAAGTCAGGAGGGCATCTTGAGTGAGGAGTGTGTTTATTCTATTTAGTTAGTGTTATTTCAATTTATCAACTGTTTGATTTTATTTATGTTATTTCATTTCTTGCATTTCATTTATGATTTCTATTTATAACTCACATGAATATGAATACACAAAAAATGTTGATTGAATAAAGATTGTTTTACTTCAATTACAGAAACCTTCATTAAGTTAAATGATTGGAAGCCTATAATTGTCTTGCAACTAAAAATCTAGTAGGTTAATGATTTCAAGTGTTTATAATCATTCCAATGATTTTTTTATTAAAAATGTTTCTTTAGATTTACATATGCTCTTTTTTTGGTAAATTTTGTTTCTGCAACTGAATAGTAATAGTTTTGATTTCACGTAGTAAGAATTGCATATATATTGCATGAAATGTTTCAATTTAAAAATCTGAGTTGATGATTTAATGTAGAAGAGTTCACCTAATTGAACTTACTAACAACGACCTCCTACAGGAACATACAAAAGACTCCATGTCGAGCCAAAAGATCATCAAAACATCGAATTTCATCAAAGATTTCCTACATGAAGATACAATAAAGATTGCAAAATTGAATTTGGCCACCAAACTCCATGATTTCACTTGTAAAAATACAAATCCACATTCCAATCAAAATGATTACATTCAAATCTCACTAAAAGGAAAGGTATGCAACTTTCTAATTGGTTTGAAGTTTATTATATTAATTATATTTGCATGATCATAATCCACAATCATCTTGTTGAAATATTGTAACTTCGAAGAATATTCTAATTATATTTGAGTTATTATCTTATAGATCAAATCCTGTTTTGTGGATTGATCATGTCGAGTCTTGTATAAGAACAAATCCCCTTTTTTGGGTTGGTCAAACCATATTTATATGGTGGTATTTATAAAGTTGTCCCCTAGTGTTCATAAAGTGGTTTTAACCACTTATAGAAGAAGTTGACCCTACCAAGTGAAGAGACATAACCCTATCACCTTCTCAACTAGTATTTATATGTGAGGATGGTGCCTCACTTACACACTCTCACACTCACTCATCTAGTGTACACACCTTGAAGGCAGTTGTTGTTACAGGTGGAAGGAGAATAAAGGTGCATGCTCAGTCTTAGTTTATTCTTGGTATTTTTGTCTTAGCCTTGGCATTGTATTGGCAATTTATTATTGAGGAATTTTTGTTGGGTTTTCTCCCCCATGAGAGTTTCTCGGGATAAAATGTTGTGTACCTTGTGATTGTGTTTCTTTCAGTGATCCTCTTTATGTTGTCATTTTGGAAATGCATTGAATGCTAAAGTAATTTGGAATTAATCTAATAACAACAGTAAACTCTTAACATGGTATTAGATCCTAACTTAATAGAGAACCTTTCACTAGGTATCTAAAGATGCCATTGTTTTCATACAAGGAAATTATGGCTTTTTACTAAAGAGTAAATTTTGACCAAAAACTATCTTGGGAAGTGTGTGTTTCCCTAGCGCATATTTTGGTAGCTTGAGTGAACTTTTTCAGTGGCCAGAATCTCCAGAATGTCAAACCCTAGTTTTGGAGGGTACCAGAAAACCATAAAACCATAACCAGTACTAGAAGTACTAGTCCAGAATTGTGCAGGTCAAGTTTTAAGGGCTAAAACTTGGAATTTTCTGAAACAGTCAGATCCAACAAACTCTCCTCGGCCCAACGCATCTCCTAGTAAGCTCAGTTTCAGTTTTTTAGCATTTTCATTTTCTAGTCATTTTCTTAGATCTCGGTCAAGATGTCTGCAAGCACCAAGCTTGTTGACAAGTTAGAAGGTGTGGAAAATTTCCATGGCTAGAAGTACAAAATTGGACTCATTCTTGAAGAGAATGACCTTGCAAATTCATAAAAGAAAATGTACTGAAATCCGATGAAGATGCAGCCAAAGAGAAGTACAAGAAGGATATGATTAAGGCCAAAAGAATAATTGCAGATTCCATTAAAGACCACTTGATCCCTCAAGTGTATTCTAATAATACTCCAAAATATATATTTGATGCCCTAACCAGAATGTATGAAGGAAAGAGCATCAACCAGCATATGAATTTGAGAACCCAACTCAAGAATACGAAGATGCAAAGAGGAGAAACAGTTCAAGATTATTTCTCTAGGTTTTCTCAATTCAAGGAACAATTAGAGGCAATTGGATACATCCTCTATGAATATGAATTCATAATGCCAACTCTGAATGGTCTCACAAGACCTTGGAATGCCTTCATCCAAACAATTTTTGCAAGAAAAGAGAAACTCCAATTTGACATTTTATGGTAAGAATGTGTTCAAGAAGAAGCAAGAGTGGCCAACCAGGAAGTCATCCTATTAAGATATGAATATCAATACCTAACTTCTCATGCTAAGGGTGGAAAGAAAAAATATCATTTTCAAAAGGAGACCCACCTTCATAAAGAATCTCACTCTCCAAAAAGATTCCGCAAATATCATAAGGGTCAAAGAAAGGGAAAAGATTTCTCCTCCTATCAATGTTATCATTATCATAATACGTGACACATTGCTAAGAACTATCCTACCAGAAGGGAAGAATACAAGAGGAGAAATAACAAAAGACATCATGCCCATGCAGTTGAAGATGATGAGCCACCCAAGAAGTTAACTAAAGAAAATATTGAAGATTACGTTTTTTTTTCCGCCCTCTCAGGATTTGTGACACTTGGAGAGGAAACTTGGCTAATAGATAGTGGTTACTCTAAGAACATGATAGGTCATAAATACACTCTCTCTAACCTTATAGAAAAGGAATTTCCCCAGAAAGTTTCACTTGGAGATGATTATCAATACCCTATCAAAGGAATGGGAGAATCCACCTACAAACTTAATTCAGGAACTCTGATGAGAATGAAGGATGTACTTTGTGTACCAAGTTTGACAAAGAACTTACTTTATATTTCATCCCTATATAAGAAATGTTTCAGGTTTTCATTCATATATGGTGAAGTTCTTATGTGGTATAAAGGAAAAACTATAGAAGATGTAGTTTTTATTGGAACAAAAGAATGTGGTTTGTACAAGTTAAAAGGTCACTCAGATGTAGCCTTGACTCAATCTACTAAAAGTCCTTTTTAACTCTGTCATAGAAGACTAGCTCACATCAACTACAAATCCTTACCATATGTATGCAAGTTAGTTATAGGTTTACCAGAATTAAAGGTTGATCATGAAGGTGTATGCAAGGGATGTTCACAAGGAAAGAACATAAATAATCCTTTTCCAAATAGAAACAATAAAGAAGAAGGAATCTTGGAACTCATCCACTCAGATGCATGCGGTCTAATGCCATCAACCTCTCTAAGAGGGTATGTATACTATGTATATTTTATTGATGATTAATCTCGTAAGACTTGGGTTTATTTTTTGAAGTCAAAATATGAAGTACTTGGAAAGTTCAAGGAATTCAAAGCCTTGGTAGAAAACCTCTCCAAAAGGAAAATCAAGATACTCAAGTCAGACAATGGAGGAGATTACACTTCAAATGAATTTGGAAGATTTTGTAGATATGTTGGGATTAAGAGGGAGCTCACCACTCACTATAATCCTAAAAACAATGGTGTAGCAGAAAGAAAGAATAGAACGATTATGGAAGTAGTAAACACTATGATTCACGATCAATATCTTCCAATGCACTTATGGGATGAAGCAGTAAGAACAACAATACATGTCCGAAACATATTATCTCATAGTGCACTTGGATTCAAAACTCCCGAATAAATTTTCACCAGAAAGAAGCCATAAGTAAGCCATCTCAAAATATTCGATTGTCCAATATTTGTACGCATTCCAAAAGAAAAGAGAACCAAGTTGGATCCTTCAGGAAAGAAGGGAATTTTTTTTGGATACTGTGAGGTCTCTAAGGCCTTTAGAATTTACATACCATGTTACCATCATATTTATATCAGCAAAGATGTAACCTTTGATGAAGATTCGACACTCAAAATATAAAGGAAATTCTATCTTGAAGAAGTATACGAATAACTTATAGCTCCTAGAGTTGCAGAACCCATGAAGGAAGTTACAATTACCCCTAATGATGAGATTCCAGAAGATCATGATATGATAGAATCTCAAGAACCTCCCTGTATGACGATCTCTCACAATAGAAATCCAGCTTGGGAGAGAGAAATTATTCAATATGCAGAGAAGTATGGCACCCCAAAAGGAACCATGAGACAAAGTAATAAGCCTAAGTCATTCTCCAGCTATATGGCCTTGATGTGTGATCTCATAGAAAAGGAAACTACTTTCTTTGAAGAATACGTTCAAAAGAAATAATCGATGGATTCTATGACAGAAGAATACCAGTCCACTATAAAGAATGATGTATGGGAAGTAGTTCCCAGACCAACGAACAAAGATGTGGTATCTTCCAAGTGGATATACAAAATAAAACATGCAACAAAGAGAAGTATTGAAAAACAAAAGGAAAGTTTTGTGGCTCATGGATTTTCTCAAAAGTAAGGTATTGAGTATGAAGAAACATTTTCTCCTGTAGCCCGATACACTTCTATAAAAACCATCATAGCTCTTGCAGCCAAAATGAAGTGGAAGTTACACTAGATGGATGTGAAAACAACCTTATTAAATGGGGTTATTGAATAAGAAGTGTATATAGAACAACCACAAGGGTTTGAATTTAAATATATAAAGACTCATGTCTATAGGTTGAAGAAAGATTTGTACAGGTTGAAGAAATCTCCTAGAGCTTGGTATGGAATAATTGATAGTTTCTTAATGAGCTTGGGCTTTACCAAGCATAAAGTTGATCCTAACCTTTACTTCAAGGTTATGAATGATGAGCCAGTTATATTTCTACTATGTGTGGATGAATTATTCTTGACAGGAGAAGGAAATCTCATCATATATTGCAAGAAGAAGATTGCTCTAGAGTTTGAGATGAAATACCTAGGCCCAATGCATTATTTCTTAGGTCTTGAAGTTTGGCAGATTCCAGAGAAGATATTCCTTAACCAAAGGAAGTATGCAGTTGAAATACTAAAGATATTTGATATGTTGGAATGTAAATCCATGAACACACCCATGGAAGCGAATTTAAAGATCTTGGTTGATACTTCGTCAGAGTTGGTTGATGCTACTCTATACAGACATATTATTGGATCGTTGATGTATCTGACGAATGTTAGAAAAATAGGACCGCAGAGAAATAAAATAAAATAAATGTAGAAATAAAAAAAAAAGATACACAATACAATAAAGAAACAAATATACGTGGTTCACCCAGTGTGGGCTACATCCACCATAAAAATTTCTAGGTACTTCCTTTTTATTATCCAACAAAATGAAGGGATACAACCTATATCACACCCATTGTAACTTCCTCTTCTTTCTCTCATAGTATCCTCTCTCAGAATACAATATTTGCAACGATACACAGCCGCAATACAATTCCCTCATAAAAGAGGGTTTCCTTCTAGGGAGAAAAACCATCACATAACTTCTACCATCATATTTGTGACCTTATAATGAATGGTCCAGATTTACTATGTAATTAAAATATACATTTACAAGGAAATTTTTCCTTCGATGGCTTCACCCCTTGAATCCCCACTTTCCCCCAGACCCTGCAAGCGAGGCAATCCCCCTCTAAAACCCCCCCACATGGAGGGGTGTACAATATTCATGGGGTATAAACACAGCTGAAAACAAATACCTATGAATCAGGAAGATAATCAGGCTCCACAACCAACAATCTCCCACTTGGAGACTGATCTCAACAACTCCATCATTATTGTATCTATTGGAATATGATCCTTCTTGGACCTAAAAAAATTCTCTTATCCACCTTAGTTCTTGAATACTAAATGAAACTAAGCAAGAAATCATTTTATCCATGGTTACTCCCTTTGTTAACATGTCTGTAGGATTCTGGCTAGTATGTATCTTTTCCAACTTCAAATTTCCATCTTCCAAGACATATCGTATGAAATGATACCTGAGATATATATGCTTAGTCTTCAAATCGAAGGATGAGTTCTTTGCAAGATGAATGACACTCTCACTATCACAGTACAACCTATTATTCTTCTGCTTCTTTCCCAATTCCTCCATAAACCTATGTAACCAAATCATTTATTTACTAGCCTTTGTAGCAACAACATACTCTACGTCTGTTGTTGAAAGTACAACAACCTTTTGAAGTTTTGAAATCCATCTAACTCTTGTTCCACCTATAGTAAAAACATACCCTGTGGTGTTCCTCCTTCTATCTTTATCACCTACCATATTTGAATCAACATATCCTTGTAGAAAAGTGTCTGAACCTCCAAAACATAATGCATTAGTAGCAATACCTCTCAAATACCTAAGAATCCACTTTAATTCCTCCCAATGTTATTTACCTGGATTGTTCATATACCTGCTCACAACTCCCACTACATGTGCAATATATGGTTTTGTGCAAACCATCACATACATCAAGCTTCCAATTGTTGATTAATAAGGGACTTTGGACATGTATTATATCTCCTCCTGTGTCTTGGGACACATTTCCTTGGTTGATTTGAAATGGTTGGAAAAAGGTGTACTAACTGATTTTGCATTCTGCATTCTAAACCTCTCCAACACCTTCTTAATGTACTCACCCTGAGACAATGTCAATTTGCAATTTTTCTTGTCTCTTGTTATTCTCATACCAAGGATTTTCTTTGCATCACCCAAATCCTTCATTGCAAATGAATTGGCCAATTTCTTCTTGAGCAAATTTATATCCTGCATATTAGAACCTGTAACAAGTATGTCATATACATACAATAGAAAGATAATATAACTTTCATTTTTTATCCTTTTAAAATAAACACAATGATCAGAATGACATCTACTATAACCTTGCTCTGTCATAAACCTGTCAAACTTCAAATACCACTTCCTTGGAGCTTGCTTTAGGCCATACAATCTCTTCTTCAACCTACAAACCAAATTTTCCTTCCCTTTGACCTCATACCCCTGTGGCTCCTGCATATAAATCTCTTCTTCCAAATCCCCATGGAGAAAAGTTGTTTTTGCATCTAACTGTTCAAGATGTCAATATTTTACTTCCACAAGACTTAAAATAGTCCTAATTGAAGTCATCTTAACAACAAGAGAAAATATTTCATCAAAATCTATACCTTTCTTTTGTGCAAACCCCTTTACAACATGTCTAGCCTTGTACCACTTTTTTCCTCCATATTCTTCCTTCAACTTGTAAACCCGTTTATTTTGCAATGCTCTTTTTTCTTGCCAGAAATTGAACCAAGTCATCTGGTTATTTACCAAGGAATCCATTTCATCTTTCATGCCTTGATCCCACTTCTTTTTAGTGTCTACCTGCATTCCCTCTTAATAACATTYTGGTTCACCTAAATCAGTCAACAATAAATAATACAATGAAGGAGAGTATAGTTCAGGGGATCTACTTAACCTGGTAGATATTCTAACAACACTTGCAGGAGTTTGAGGTACATGTTTCTCTTGTTGTTGTACATTTTTTATTTTCTTGTACCTTTAAAATTTCTTTTTCATTGATCTCATCAAGCATTGTGTATTCTGGTTTTTCTTTTTCCTGTTTCTTTCCCTACAACTGATCTTTGTACATGACCTTCCCATTGAGTATAACATCTCTACTCCTAATCATTTTGTGATTTTCATAATCTCATAAGTGATAACCAAAATCATTAGCATTGTATCCAATAAAGGTACACTTCTTGGATTTTTCGTCAAGCTTTGTTCTATTTTATTTATGAATATGGACAAATGCTTCACAACCGAAAGTCTTCAAAAAAGAATAGTTTACCTTTTTACCTATCCATACCTCCTCTGGAATTCCAACATCCAAATATCTTGATAGTCCTTTGTTTATTGAGTAAACAAAAATATCTACAACATCTTCCGAGAACTGTAATGGAAAACCAACACACAATCTCATACTCCTTGCATGCTCCATGATTGTCTTGTTCATCCTTTCTCACACACCATTTTCTTGTGGTGTTCATGGAATGGTCTTCTCTCTACAAATCCTATGGTATGAATAGTAATCATCAAACTCCTTGCTGCAATATTCACCTCCATTGTATGATTTGAGACACTTCAACCTTTTTCTTGTCTCATTCTCAACCAAAGATTTTCATTTCTTAAAAGTGTCAAAAACATCATATTTGTGTCGAATGCAATAAACCCAAGTTTTTCTAGTTGCATCATCAATAAAAGTAACATAATAACGAGAGCCATCAAGGGATGATACCTGAGTTGGTCACCATACATTTGTATGCACAAGCTCTAACCTTTCACTCTTCTTTTCTTTTCCGACTCTAACAAATATGACTCTCTTATGTTTTCCATAAATACAATATTCATAGAAATCCAAATCAATTTGTTTAATATCTCGCAACAAATTTCTTTTGTGAAGTATCTGCATCCCCTTCTCACTCATGTGTCCAAGCCTATGATGCCATAGTGTTGTATCCACTCCTATAGAAGCTAAAGAGATAGAAGAATTAGTATTACCAGTACATAAATACAATGTACCTACCTTCTCTCATTTTTCTATCACTAGTGATCCTTTGGTGACCTTTCGTGCCTTATATGTAAATATAGATATACAACCTTCACTTTACAACTTCCCTATTGAAATCAGATTTTTCCTTAGATCTAGAACATCTATTACCTCTTTCAACAACCATTGTTTTGCATTCCTTTGCTTTATTTTTACCTTTCCCATTCCAACAATTTTTCATGGTGCATCATCACCCAAATGAACCTGTCCAAAATCACCTTGAACATAATCTAGAAACTTTTTCCTATGGGGTGTGGCATGAAATGAAGCCCCTGAATCTACTACCCAAGAATCATAAATATTATCTATAGAAAGAATCAAAGCATCTTGTAACACATCACCTGTTACATTTGCTTCCTGATTTTTCTCCTGTTGTCCATCTCTTTTTTTCTTTGGAGCTTTGCAATATTTCTTCAGATGTCCTTTTTTCCCACAATTCCCGCACTTTATATTTCCCAGAATGGATTGGATCTTCCCTTCCAAGAATTCTCGTGGTTCCCTAATCCCTTTCCTCTATCCTTTTGTATTTCCATTTTCTCCATGTTTAACGCATTACCTGATGTCTCACTTGTACTTTTCCGTTGCATTTCCTCACTAAGAGTTACTTACAACCATGACCAAGCTATTCCAAATTTCTGACAATGAGCACAATATTAGAAGATTCCTGAACTCATCATCAAAAATTCCACTTTTACAGAACTTAGATGATTAGTAACCATATTAAATTCATTAAAATTATCTACAACAAAACCACCTTCTGACATATTCATATTAAATAATCTCTTCATTATAAATAACTTATTGGATGTCAAGGGTTTTTCATACATTTTAGTCAATGCATCCATCATCTCCTTCATTGTATTTTATTTTGAAATATTGAAAGACATCAATGCTTCCAGACTCAGTCGTATCGTTCCTAGTGCCTTTATGTCAAGAACCTCCCATTCTTCATCCTTCATGGCCATCGACCTCTTTTCTATTCCACCCAATGGTAGGAATAGATCCTTCTAATATAAATAATATTCCATCTACATCTTCCATAACTAGTAGTTTTGGATGTTAAATTTCTCGACCCTAAATTTTCCATCTTCCGTCGTTGCTCCCACTCGAACCAAGAACCCTCTTTTCTTGTGAGTTACATTTCACTCTGATACTAGTTGTTAGAAAAACATGATCACAAAGAAATAAAATAAAACAAATGTAGAAATAAAACATAGAAGATACACAATACAATAAAGACATAGATATACGTGGTTCACCCAGTGTGGGCTACGTCCACCAGAGAAATTTCCAAGTCCTTCCTTTTTATTATCTAGCAAAATGAATGGATACAACCTACAACACACCCATTGTAACTTCCTCTTCTTTGTCTCACAGTATCCTCTCTCAAAATACAATATTTGCAATGATACATAGTCACAATACAATTACCTCATAAAAGAGGAGTTCCTTCTAGGGAAAAAAACCTTAACATAACTTTTATCGTCAGATCTGCAACCTTATAATGAATGGTCCATATTTACTATGAAATTATAATATAAATTTACAAGGAAATTTTTCCTTCCGGGGCTTCGCCCTTGAACCCCTGTCGGGGGCCCGCTTCCCCCCAGACCCCCCAACCGGGGGGATGATCCCCCCCAAACCCTGCAGAGGGGGAATTCCCCCCTGCAACCCCTCCACATGGAGGGGTGTATGATATTTTGGGGCATACAATATTCATGGGGTATAAACACGGTTGAAAACAAAGACCTATGAATCAAGAAGATAATCACGCTCCACAACCAACAATGAATACACGACTAGATATATGCTTTGTTGTGAACACCTTGAGTTAGTATCTGGTGGATCCTAGGAGTTTTCACCTTGTAGTTTCAAATCATGTGATGAGATACCTTAAGGGTACATTGGATTATGGTCTCTCTTATACTGAAGATCATGAATTCAGAATGTATGGTTATACTAATTCAGATCAGGTTGGAAGTGCTTCAGAAAGAAAGAACACTTCAGGATGTTGTGTCATTTTTGGGCCAGCCATGACTTCATGGAAAAGTAGGAAGCAATCCAATATTATTCTCGGCACAACATAAGCGGAGTACATTGCAGCATGTTCCACTAGTTGTGAATCCATATGGATTCAAAAGTTGTTGACAGGTCTATTCGATCTGGAGATGGAATCCATTGTGATTCTATGTAATAACTAGATTTGTATAAAGATGATGGAGAACCCAGTGTTCTATGATAAGTCAAAGAACATGGAGATCTGGTATCACTACATTCATGATATGGTGCAGAGGGGAGTTGTAATTCTCCAATATGTTGGCACAGATGAGCAGGTTGCATATGTTTTGACCAAGCCTCTATCTCATGTGAAGTTTGAGTACTTCTGAGACAAGCTTGGTGTTGTCTGAAAGGACCTCCCTTGAAAGGGGGAGTGATGTTGATGATACTATAGTATCCTAACAAACAATAGGTAGCTCCGTTAGGATTTTATATCCTAGGGGATTCATCATCCCTAGGCATATCCTAAAGGTATGATAAGGATGGTATGTCAGAGTACATGTGCATGAATATGCCAGTTGTGGTCAATAGTGGTAGCTCTATTAGGATTTTATATCCTGGGAAATATTATGATTCCTAGGAAGATATCGAAGGTCCGATAAGGATGGTCTGTCAGAGTACTATGTGGTATCTTGTTAGGATTTTATACCCTAGGGAATATTATGATTCTTGGGCAGATCTTGAAGGTCCGGTAAGGACGGTCTTTCAAATTACCACAAATGTTTTTGTTGATACACCTGCCTCATTTTGTTGCCACATGTTGATGATATTGTTGTTCCAGCTTCATGTTGTTGATGATGATGTTGTTCCAGATTCGTGTTGTTGTTGAGGTTGATCTTTCATCTTCATGTTGTTGATGATGATGATGTTACTCCAACTCCATTTTGTAAACGATGATCATATTGATGATGAGAAAAACTTCGGATGATTTATAAATGTGCCAATTAGTGTTCTAGATGCTGATGATGATGCTTCCCTCTTCTTATCTTAATGGTGTTGTATTGGGTCATGTTAGTAGAATACCCTTCTTGTTAAGGGGGAGTGTTGAAATATTCTAACTTTGAAGAATATTCTAATTATATATGATTTATTGTAATATAGATCAAATCCCCTTTTATGGATTGGTCCAACCATATTTATATGGTGGTATTTGTAAAGTCGGCCCCTAGTGTTTATACAGTGGTTTTAACCACTTATAGAAGAAGTCGGCCCTACCAAGTGAAGAGACATAACCCTAGCACCTTCTCAACTAGTATTTATATGTGAGGATGGTGCCTCACGTACACACTCTCACACTCACTCATCTAGTGCACATACCTTGAAGGCATTTGCAGTTGCAGGTGGAAGGAGAAGAAATGCGGATGATCGGTCTTAGTTTATTATTGGTGTTTTGGTCTTAGTCTTGGCATTGTATTAGAAATCTATTATTGAGGAATTTTTTCGTGGTTTTCTCCCCCATGAATTTTTCCCATGATAAAATGTTGCGTACCGAGTGATTGTGTTTCTTTTAGTGATCCTATTTATGTTTTTGTTTTGGGAATGCATTGAATGCTCAAGTAATTTGGAATTAATCTAATAAAGACAACAAAATATTAACACATCTAATGCTAAGTTCCAATCGTGATCATACATGTTTTCACTGAAAATAAACTTGGGGGTGGGGGGGACTTCGTTGTGACACGAATTTTACTCTAATTTCATAAGCCACTAAGTTTTAGTCAAAAGGGGTTGATAAGACATAATTTGAATTATGGAATGAAAAGGTCACATCAAGGATATATAATGACACCATAATTATACCATGACTGTTGGAAATACTACGACAATAGAGAGGGGGGTGAATCAATTGTTAATGTGATTAAACACTTTTATGCCTATTGAAATATTATTAATGTTAGCCAAGTGATCATCAAGATTATGCAATTCCTGAAAATCATAAATAATAAATATCAATCACACATATGATATACACAGAGACAAATATTCATGGGGAAACCCATAAAGGGAGAAAACCTCTTCTTCTTAGAATGATAGGAAGTATTTTAAGTTATGTACATCATCAAACTTTGATAACCAACTCAAAAAGAGGCTACAACCTCTTCTTTAACAAGCTACAACTTGTAGAGAGAACCAACCCTCTGGTTTCTCTAGCACCCACTAGAAGGAAGCACAAACTCACCGAGTGTTCCAGCACCAACTAGATGGAAGAACCAACTTCCAGTCACACAAGCACCAACGTGTATAATAGAGAACAATGGTTCTCCCTTGCACCACCCTACCACCCTGGTTTTTTTGGCTGCAACCAGATGGAAGCTACAACTCCCTGTGTTCAAGCACCCACTTGAAACTCTGAGGAAAACAGTCCTCCCTAGCACCACCCTACCACCCTGAGATATAAATATTTGCTTGCTGAAATTTATTACAGTGATACAGTATTTATCAATGGCTTACCAGTCTCATCATTGTTCTGCTACACTGGTCTGCTCTACCTGCATCAATGTCTTCCTACTCGCATCTTATTGTGCTTAAGTTCTCGTACAGTTTGTTGTTTTTACCATTTTTTCTCTGTCCAGCCTATGATCTTCATCTCTGCATTTTGTTCCTCAGTTAATGTTGTAATTTTCATTGCTTACAGTTCGACTACTTTTTACAGAGAAACAACAACCTGTCTCTGTCATGACATTTTTCTTTTATTCCTGCTCTCATCATTTGTTACACTCCACATCTCCAATGCTCAAGTTGGGAATCTCAAAAATGCTCAAGAATCATGATTCCAATTCTCAAGAACAATGATTCAACCGCTCAAGAACAATGATTCAGTTAGTGTAATTGAATCGTAACTGATCAAGAAATCACAAGATGAAACAACAACCCTTCGATCAGATTCTTTTTTATTAGCATCGTTGGATTATACACACAGAGGCCCTTATGAATTTTCAATGTGTAACCTTCGATGTGGAGCCTAGCAGCGCTAACTCCTTCCCCTATATTTCGTTAATGTGACCTTGGGAAATGATATCATGTGACCATGTGAATGTGAGTGTGTCCAAAGTTGGTTTGAGATCAAACTATGTTTCACCCCACAATTTACCTTGAGCCTCCACGTGTCCTTTCTCCAAAACCATGGTTTCAATTGCAGCCCACCCTTAACTTTTTAAATTTCATGCACCTTCAATCCCCACAATGAAATGGGACCATCGATGTCACGATATTGATGGTGCTCCTAAATGGATGGTTTAGATCTATCCTCTCAAGCCTGTGGATCAAATATAGCCTTCCTAAATCAATAGTTGTGATTTAATTTGTGATCCGGGCTTCGGGAGTTTCAAATATCAAACTCTTCTTTTCTCCATACACCAATATTCTGGATTCAATGATCTGCGGATACTTGTCATTATCAATCAACATCTTTTTCTCTACTTTGGGAATTTGACCTTTAAACCTGATCAATGGTTTTGTGGCCCCTTTCTCGATCAACAGTCGAGATCTCCTTCGGGTCTCCGGACTTCTGAAATCTCAATTCTCAAACTTTACTTCCCCTCGAAGTATGTGAATTACTTCCACATGTCCTCTTGGATCAGACAATTGAGGCTTACTTCGGGTCTTTACCCAGAGTCCACAGGATTACGCCCCGTCTTTTTTGGATCAGACGTCCCAAATTTACTTCGGATGATATGACGCTTGATATCTTCTTTGGACAATCTGACGACTGAGACCTACTTCAGATGATCTGACGATCGAGAATTTATTTCGTCTTTCTAGGTCTTTGGGCTTCAGGAATTTCAAAACTCAACTGGAAATTCTTGAAGTGAGATTTTTCTAGAATCTCAGATCAATTGACACGTACTCCCCTTGAAATTCAACGATCAGGATTTTTCATTGGCGATTTTCACCTCCTCCCCATCCAAAACTTTTGAAGTCGTGGATCTCGCACCACCTGTCCTTCTCGATGATGAACGACCCCAAATCACTTCGGAACTTCGGAACTTTGGAAATCTCCCTCTCCTACATGTGCAAAGTTTTATGGCTTGCGCACCTTGATTTGATCAAACATTTGTTGATCCTCTGGATCGGTTATCGAACGGTCAAGAAGTCTCTCAAAGCAGATCCATGATTAAGGATTTTGATCCTTATCACGTTTTTGTATTGCACTTTCCCTTCTAAGCTTTGATATATGCATATTGCTCGCTTCTCCTCCTGATATTATGCTTTTCCTATTTTCCATCATCGTTGATGTTATTTCCATCAATGACAAGCACACTCTTTTTATAAAACATGCCATCAATCTCCCCCTTTGGCATTGATGGAAACCATGAAAGGATGCACTATTCTTCTTAGACCTCCAACTGTAGCATCTAGACCACACCTTTTCTTACCCTTTGACATCAATTCCAAAGAAAAGTGAGATTGAATCTATTCTCCCCCTAAACAGAGATATAATGATCACTCTCCCCCTGATAAGATAGACTGTTTTAATTTGATGACAGGTTCATGCCCAACTTTTGGCGTAGATACTCAAACTGAGCTTTTGCAAGCGATTTGATGAAGATATCAGCTATCTGTTCTGTGGAAGGAATATAATTCAATTGAACAACTCTGTTTGTAACCTTCTCTTTGAGAAAATGATACTTTATTGGTATATTCTTAGTCTTTGAATGGATAATAAGATTCTTCGAGACACTAATGGCACTGGTGTTATCACAATGAAGTGGAATGGGATCAGTATGTTGGACAACTGAGAGGGGGGGGTGAATCAGTTGTTACCATGCTTAAACAATTATGTTTATTTTAAACTCTTTGCAGAACACTTAATGACAATCACAATAATGCAGGGAGGTAAGCAATAGAACATTCGACATCAGTCACACATATGAAATATATAGAGACAGATATTTCCTGAGGAAACCCATAAAGGGTAAAAACCTCTTCTTCTTGGTATGATAAGTAATCTTTACATTCTGTACATTATCATACATATGA
>SNQJ01S0027884.1:120873-140789 GCA_010110895.2 Picea sitchensis
ATAGGCACCAACCTGTATAACAGAGAACAACAGTTCTCCCTTGCACCACCCTGCCACCCTGGTTTCTCTGGATGCAACTAGATGGAATCTACAACTCCCTGTGTTCAAGCACCCACTTGAACCTTTGAGGAAAAAAATCCTCCCTAGCACCTTGCTACCACCCTGAAATATCAATATTTTCTACTAAAACTTATTACAATGATTCAATAGTTGTCATTGGCTTACCAGGCTTATCATTGTTCTGCTATGCTGCTCTGCTCTCTTGTATTAATGTCTCTCTGCTTGCATCTTCTTATGCTTTCTGATCTTCTTCTTTTCTCTACAAGTTCACCTCATCCTTGTTTTATTGTCTCAGCTATGCATCTATATTCTTTGCTTCTGCTGCACTTTATGCTTTGTGTGCCATGTCCCTTCTATGCACCATTCCTCTTCTATGCATTTCAGCCGCTGCACTCTGCCTCCTTCTCCACACCTGAATCACTCTCAACTGCAGCTAATCTCTTCTCTATTCTCCGTTTGTATCCCTGTGTGCCCCTCATGCATATTCTCTCCACAATACTTCTGCATGATCTTCCCATGTCGAGTGCTCTACCTGATCATCATAGCAATTCTTCAGCTTCTCTGGCTGTTAAACCCATGTGTCCATCATCACTAGGTGTTATGTTGAGATTCCTTAGCCTCTCTAGTAGTCGAGACTCTTCATCTTATCTGTCACAGTCGATCTCATTCCCTCTATTGCAATTCCAGGCTTCAACGGTCTTACATTTGTCAATAGCCTCTATGAGTAGTATTCATGCCACTGGAAGATGCCTCGAGACACTTCATCTTCTCTGGCGATCACCCTAAAGTCTCTTCAAGTCCTCTAGCAAACACCATCAGTCATTTCTAGCACTTACATTGTGAACCTCCAAGAAAATGCATCAGCAATTGAATCGCCAACTGTCCAAGAGTCGTGATTCAATTTTGCTAACTGAATCATAACTGATCAATTAACTGTGAAGAGAAACAGTATCCCTTCGATTAGATTTCCAAGTATCCAACACCGTTGGATTACAAGCACAGGGTCTCGCGTTGATTTTGCCATTTCACATTTCGGTATTTCGAGATTTCATCATTCCTGTGGTGAAGAGTCTCGACTCTCCATGTCCCAAACTCTGAAATGGAGATTGTCTCTTCAAGCTCTTCTCTACAGCTCTTCGACGATGTCACCACTGGCGGTGACCAAGCGCTTATCCATAAAGTTCTTTTGCAATTTCACATTTCGGCATTCCTATGATGAAGGGTCTCGACACTCCAAGTCGTGATCACCGAAATGGAGCTCAGTTGCACTAGCTCCTTCCTCCATCTTCTGCAGATGTGACCACTAGCTGTGACCACAGCCTTATTCGAAAACGCATTTCGCAATTTCACGTTTCGCGAATTCGTTGCAAGTCACTCTGACTCTTCCAAATCTTGATCATGAAATGGAGCCTTGCAACTTGCAATCTCCTTCCTTCACATGCCCACAGTTGTGACCAAGCGTTTATCCATAAAGTGCTTTCACTTTTTCGCATTTTGGCATTCTTTTGAAGAAGTATGTCAACACTCCAAGTCACAAACCCCGAAATGATCGACGTTTCGCATTTCACAACTTCAGGACTCCTGTGATGAAGAGTCTCAACTCTTGACTCCTCCAACTCTCGGTATATGAAACTCCGAAATGGAGTCAGATCAATGGTCTAGAATCTTGATGATTCAATGGTCCAGATCTTTTTGTGATTTCGAAACTTCATGGGGCTTCGTCTTGTCTATTTCAGGATTTCGGGGTTTTGCATTTCGCAACTTCGAGACTCTTGTGATGAAGAGTCTTGACTCTTGACTCCTCCAACTCCTGGTATATGAAACTCCAAAATGGAGTCATATCAAAGATATTATCATGACTTCAAAACTTCATGAGCCTTCGTCATGTCTGTTTCGGGATATTGGGGTTTCGCCCTTTGCAACTTCGGGACTCCTGTGATGAAGAGTCTCGACTCTTGACTCCTCCTAATCCCAATATCTGAAACTCCGAAATGGAGTCAAATCAAAGATCTTATCATGATTTCGAAACTTCATGGGCCTTCGTCGTGTCTGTTTCGAGATTTCAGGGTTTCGCATTTCACGATTTCATAGGATAGAGAACTTCCTTCCTTTGACTTCTTAGTCAGTGAAACGTTGATCTGTGACCACGTGTCCTGATCGAAGATGAACGGTCCTCCTGCTTTTGGGATTTTGTAAGCCATCTTTACCTTGCACTTTAAAGATCGTTCAGGTTCTCCTGGATCTAACGACTATCGATCCCCGCACTCAGATCTAATGCCTAATATATGTCCTCCATCTATGCGCTTCTCTTGTCTAGATTCAGATCTGACGGTCATCGGGAATTCTGAATGGGATCCAATGATCATTGTTTCTCTTCACTGTTGAACTTTCCATTTCCATGCCATTATCGCTGCACTGTTGATCGTGATCTTTTCCATCAATGACAAACACACATATTCTGCCTCTGTCTGAAAACATACCAACACAGTATATGTTACCTTCAAATCTGCAAGAGTTTGTATCATCCATAAGATCTGAGTGCAACAAGTAGCAACAGAAATGTATTATGCCTCTATATTTGATAATTAAATAGATCCATGCTTCTTACTAAGCCATGATACTAACGAATCACCTAAGAAGAATGCACCTCCACTTGTTCTCTTTCTCTCATCCAAACAGTTTTCCCAATCAACATCTGAATATGCAGTTAATTGAAAATTTTGATTTCTAGGATACCAGAGACTACAAGTCATTACACCCTTCAAATATTTGAATATCCTTTTGAAAAATGCTAAATGAATTTGTTTCGGAGTAGACTGATAATGACCTACCATTACAACAACTTACATTATATCAGGACGGGATGTTGTGATGTATATAAGACTTCATATCATTGATCGATATGTTCTTTGATCAACATCAGGTGAAATATCATCTTTACTGAGATTGCAACCAACCATCATAGGTGTACTAATAGGAGAGGAATATTCCATCTGAAACTTATTCAACATCTCTTTCAAATACTTTTCTTGAGAGATAGATAGCCCTGCATAACTCTAATTGATTTGTAAACCAAGAAAATATGACAGTTCCTCTATCAAGGACATCTCAAACTCAGTTTGCATAGAACTAGGAAACTACTGAACTGAAGGGTCATTGGTACATCCAAAAATAATGGCATCTGCATAAACCAAAACAACTAATAAATCATCACCTTCATACTTAATGTATAGATTATTGTCAACAATACCTTTCTTGAACCCTTTGTCCTGTAGAAATTTGTCCAGTCTATCATACCAGGCTTGTGGTGCATGTTTCAATCCATAAAATGTCTTTTTCACCTTACAGACATAGTCAGGATTATATGTCAGTGAAAATCCCTCAAGTTGCTCCACATATACATCTTCTTCTAGATCTCCATTAATAAATGTTGACTTAACATCCATCTGAATAACTTTAAAGTTCTTATGACATGCATAGGCAAGAAATATTTTGATGACTTCCAATATTGCCACTGGTGCAAAGGTTTCATCAAAATATTGTCCTTCAACTTATGCATACCCCTTACAGACCAATCTAGATTTATTCCTAACAATTTGTCCTTTTTCATTCATTTTATTCATAAAAACCCATTTGGTGCCAATTACATTCTTATCTGCGGGTCTAGGAACAAGCTCCCAAGTATTGTTCTTCTCAATTTGATCCAGTTCCTCATTCATTGATTTTAACCAATTTACATATTTACTGGCTTCGTTAAAGTTCTTGGGCTCCACCATGGATATGAAGGCTATATGTGATTGCTCAGTGTATTTGATTATCCTTCTCCTGGTTTGTACACCTTTGTCTTTCTCACCAATTATCTGACTTGTGGGATGATTCTTTTGATTAATCTGGAGGGAGGATTTGATGTTGTCTGTTGATTTGAGTTTTCTTGAGTATTTGTATCTTCATCTGACTCATAGTCTTCTCTTTCTGATTCTTGGACTTATTCATCTTCAACTTCAACTATATCCTCTGTTGTTGATTCAACATTGCTTACATCATGTACCGAGATTTCTTCATCAACTTTTATGTCAATACAATCAACCAATTTATGTAGCCTCTTATTATAGCATCTATATCCTTTACTATTTGTATCATACCCTAATAATATACCTTCATCATCCCTGTCATCATATTTTCCAATATTTTCATCATTGTTCTTGATATAACACTTACTCCCAAAGTCTTTAAAATGATTGATTGAAGCAGGTATTCCAAACCATAGTTCATAAGGAGTCTTGTCACTTTGTGGCCTGAGATGAGATTTGTTAAGAATATGTACAGCTATATTAATTGCTTCTACCCAATATTTCTAAGCAATATTCCTTTCATTCATCATTGATCTTGCCATCTGCTGAACTGATCTATTTTGTCTCTCAACTACTCCATTTTGTTGTGGAGTCCTTGGAATAGTATACTCTCTTTTGATCCCATGTTTATCACAAAACTATTTGAAGTCCCTTGAACTAAACTCTCCTCATCTATCAAACCTTACTGCCTTCAATCTTTTTCATGTTTGATTCTCAGTCAGAACCTTAAACACTTTGAATTTTTCAAATGCTTCAGATTTTTCTTTCAAAAAGGAAACCCATGTAAGTCTAGAATAATCATCAATAATCAACATGAAGTAATTTTATTTTCCTATACCTTCCTTCCTTGATGGTCCACATAAATCCATATGTACTAACTGAAGAGATTTCTCTGTTGATGAAAAGATATTAGATTTAAATTGTGTCTGAGTAAGCTTTCCTATTTGGCAAGGTTTGCATACAGAATCATATGGCTTTGATATTTTTGGAAGATCTTTTACTGCCCCACTATTTCTAAGTTTGATTAGATGATCACAATTTAGGTGTCCAAGTATCCTATGCCATAACCAACTTTCATCATACTTTCTTAAGTGACATTCTTCTTTTTCTTCTTTCAAAACATAGACATTGTTTTTTGTTCTTACGCCTTTTGCAATCAATTGTCCTGAATTCACAGATTGTATTTTACAATCTTTGGAAGTGAAAACAACTTTACATCCTCTGTCACAAACTTGACTGATACTAAGCAGATTATGTTTCAGACCATCTACAAACAACAGATCTTGAGCTTTCCCTTTTCCATTACTTAGACTTACCATTCCTTTACCTTTGATTTTTCCTAGTGCATCATTTCCAAAGGTTATATTTCTTGATTTTCTTTCAATTAGAGACATAAAGTTACTTTTGTCTCTAGTCATATGTTTGGAACATCCATTGTCAATATACTAGGGGTTATTTTTTCTTTGAGATGAAAGTACTAGACCACATTTTTCACTATGTTTCTTTTTCCACGTGCTGGCATTTCTAGCTAAGGGTTTTATCCTTGGATCTTCTTTGTAATTCTTCAGATGGAAGTTTGCATCTTTGTGGCCAAATTTATGACAGTTATAGAATTCAATCTCATTGTTCAATAGGTCAAAGTGATTGGTGCAACTTTTTCTACTCATTGGTTGTTTAGTTCTATGTTGCAAAGATTGTTTATTTCTTGATCTCCTCAGTTGCATGTCTCTAAACTTGATTTGACAATTTGCAATCTTATGACCAAAATTAGAGAAATAAAAATAGCAATCATGGAAGAAATTATGGTACCTGAAGGATGGTCTTCTTCTTGGAATTCGTTTCTCCATCTTCTGATATCTTTGTTTTTTTATCAAGGATCATCTTGTCTTTATTAGCTTTTGGTGGCAAAGTACTCACATGGTCTGATTGTCTGCTGACTTGGAACTTGATCATCTTTACTGGCTCTTTGATTTCTATCTGTTTTCTTCTTGAACCACTTACATAGCCTAAATCAGTCTTCAAAAAAGGAGATATATGTTTTCTCATAAAAAAAATTAGTTATGTTGAGGCTTTAATGCTTGGAAGATTTTGGAGATACAATGTTTTAAACTTCTCCATCTCTTTTCTGGTTTTTACTACCTCTTATTCCAAGGCTTCACATCTTTCCTTCTTCTATGATAACTATTGTTTCAGAATGTACTCTATTTTGTTTGCCTCTTCTAATTCCACTTTTAGCAGGGTAAAGTCTTTCTCGAACTGTATCAGCAATTGTTTTTTCTTTTTCTTCTTAAATCTGAGTCTAGCAATTTTTTATAGGGAACTGATCAGTTCTCCTTCTAATTCAAACACAACTTATTCATCATTAACATCACTTCTTTTTATTTTATTATCATAATCCTCTTTGGCCATAATCATAAATTCATTAACCTTATCCTCACAAGAAGAATCACTTTCTGTGTCTCCTGAAGAGTCATCGTTGTTTACACATAAACTTTTATTTTTACCAAATCTCTTAGATTTGTACTTCTTTTCACCTTCAGAGTTCCAGTCCTTCTTCTTGTGTGGAAACTTAGATTCAAAGTGACCTATATTTCCATAGTTAAAACATTTGAAGGGAAACTTTCCTTGGTGCTTGTCTGATCCTTTCTTTAGTCTTCTCACAATTTTTTCTTCAATTTCAACAGGCTCAGAATCCTCATTCTTATCTTATTTAAATGATGCTTCTCTAGAGGTGGGTTTATATTTACTAATCCTCATTTCATAAGCAGTTATAGTTCCTAGAAGTTGATCAATAGACAAAATCTTAAGATCATCCAGTTCTTCTATTGCAGAAACTTTTGGATTAAATATGTTAGGTAGAGATCTTAAAATATTCTGAACTAAAAATGCGTCTTCAATCTTCTCACCAAGACCCTTCATGGAATTCACAAGCTCCTCAACTCTTAAGAAATATTTATTAATTGTTTCATCCTCATTCATCTTTAGTTGTTCAAATGTTAATCTGTATGTCTGAAGTTTGGCATCTTTTAATTTCTCATTTCCTTCATAAATGCTAATGAGTTTTATCCCACGTCTCTTTGGCAGAATCAAGCTGCAATAATTTTAAAAATTTAGCTTTAGCGAGCCCACTCAAGATAGCATTAATTTCCTTTGCATTGAATCTAAATTCTAACTTATCATCTTTGGAAGCTAGTACAAAAGGCTTTGTATATCCAGTCTCCACAACATCCCAAACATCAGCACCTAAGGCCATAATGTATGTTCTCATTCTAACCTTCTAGAAAGAAATATATGTTCCATCAAATAGAGGAGGCTTATTGGTTGAAGTTCCTTCATGACTTGTCATGTTTAAGATTATTGATCTATCTTTAGCTAAAAGGAACCCTCTCTGATATCAATTGTTGGAAATACTAATACAACTGAGAGGGGGGGTGAATCAGTTGCTATTGTTCTTAAACAATTTTATGCCTATTGAAATATTATTAATGTTCTCCAAGTGATCATCAAGATTATGCAAATCATGAACAACAAAAATAATAAATATCAATCACACATGATATACACAAAGACATATATTCATGAGGAAACCCATAAAGGGAGAAAACCTCTTCTTCTTAGAATGATAGGCAATCTTTTAAGTTATGTACATCATCAATATTTGAGCACCAACTCAAAATAAGGCTACAACCTCTTCTTCAACAAGCTACAACTTGTAGAGAACACCAACCCTCTGGTTTCTCTAGCACCCACTAGAAGAAAGAACCAACTCCCTAAGTGTTCCAGCACCAACTCTCTAGCACCTACCAGAAGAAAGAACCAACTCCCTAAGTGTTCCAAAGACTCAATTGGATGGAAGCACCAACTTCCAGTCACACAGGCACCAACCTGTATAACAAAGAACAATGGTTCTCCCTTGCACCACCCTACCACCCTGGTTTTTCTGGCTGCAACCAGATGGAAGCTACAACTCCCTGTGTTCAAGAACCCACTTGAAATTTTGAGGACAACAGTCATCCCTAGCACCACCCTACCACCCTGAGATATAAATCTTATCTTGCTAAAATTTATTACAGTGATACATTATTTATCAATGGCTTACCAGTCTCATCACTATTCTGCTACACTGGTCTTCTCTGCCTGCATCAGTGTCTTCTTGGTCGCCTCTTCTTGCGCTTAAGTTCTCGTACAGTCTGTTTTTTTCACCATTTCTAATCTATCCAGCTTATGTTCTTCATCTCTTCATTTTCTCCCTCAGTTCATGCTGTAATATTCATTGCTTACAGTTCGACTACTTTTTACAAAGAAACAAAAACCTCTCTTTGTCATGACATTTTTCTTTTATTCCTGCTCTCATCATCTATTACACTCTGCATCTCCAACGCTCAAGTCGATATTCTCAAAAACACTTAGGAATCATGATTCCAATGCTCAGGAACAATGATTCAACCACTCAGGAACAATGACTCAGTTAGTGTAACTGAATCGTAACTAATCAAGAAATCACGAGATGAAACAAAAACCTTTCGATCATATTTTGTTTGATTAGAGTCTTTGGATTATACACACAGAGGACCTTATTACTTTTCAATACGTAACCTCCGATGTGGAGCCTAGAAGTTATAGCTCCTTCCCCTATCTTACGCTGATGTGACCTTGGGAGATGATATCATGTGACCATGTGAATGCGAGTGTGGCCAAAGGTGGTTTGATTTCAAACTATGTTTCACCCCACAATTTACCTCGAGCCTCCACATTTCCTTTCTCCAAAACCGTGGTTTCAATTGTGGCCCACCCTTAACTTTTTAAATTTTGTGCACCTTCAATCCCCGCAATGTGATGAGACCGTTGATCTCATGATATTGACGGTGCTCTTGAATGGACGGTTCAGATATATCCTCTCAAGTCTGCGGATCAGATCTATCCTTCCTAAATCAACGGTTGTGATTTACTTCGTGATGTGGGCTCCGAGAGTTTCAAATCTCAAACCCTACTTTTCTCTGTATGCCAATATTTCAGAGTCGATGATCTGCGGACACCTGTCCTTCTCAATTGATGACTCTGCCTCTAATTCAGGAATTTGACCTTTCAACCTGATAAATGATTCTACAACCCCTTTATCGATCAATGGTCAATATCTCCTTCGGGTATCCTGACTTCTAAAATCTTAAGTCTCAAACTTTACTTCCCCTCAAAGTATATGGATTACTGCCATGTTTCCTCTTGGATCAGACGGATGAGAATTACTTCGAGTCTTTACCCGGAGTCCATAGGATTACGTCGTGTATTTTATGTATCAAACAACCCAGATTTACTTCGGACGATTTGACGCTTAATATCTTCTTCGAATGATCTAACGACTGAGATATACTTCAGATGAGCCGACGATCAAGAATTTATTTTGGCTTTTCGGGTCTCTGGGCTTTGGGAATTTCAAAACTCAATTGGAAATTCTTGAAGTGAGATTTCTTCGGAATCTCAAATCATATGATACGTACTCCCCCTGACAATCAACGAGCGGGATTTTTCATCGACGGTTTTCACCTCATCCCCATCCACAAACTTCCGAAGTTGTGGATCTCATTCCACATGTCCTCCTCAACGATGGACGACCCCAAATCACTTTGGGACTTCGGAACTTTGGAAAGATCCATTTTTTGTGTGTGCAAAGAGCTAAGGCTTGTGCACCTTGATTTGATCGAATGGTTGTTGATCCTCTATATTGGTGATCCAACGGTCGAGAAGACTCTCGAATAAGATCCACAATCAAGGATTTTGATCCTGATCACGTTTTTGTACTGCACTTTCCCTTCTGAGATTTGATATTGCATATTGTTCACTTCTCCTCCTGAGCTTATGCTTTTCCTATTTGTCATCATCGATGTTTCTCTTTCCATCAATGACAAGCACACTCTTCCTGTAAAACATGCCAACAATGACACGACCACCAAGCGCCATCATTTCAAATGAAATGTGAAATTGCATAAACCTCAAAGTCATAACTCAAAATTCAACTCGTAGTTCACTCTAGTTGGAGGTAGGACAGTGAAAGGTAAAATCCCAATTCTAAACAAGAAAATCCTACATTTTATCAAAAATTGATTGGCATCATGAACTTACCCATGAGATTGGAACCCACAAAAAATAGTAATCATAGGGATTTTGTATCTAATTGCTAGTTGAGGATTTCCATTGAACAAAGGGAATAGTTGTAGAGAATACAAGGAAGGAGAATAGGTTGAAGGAACTTTCAACACTACATCTATGGACAGAAAGGTAAGTGATTAGGGAAAAAAAATTATTCGGAAAAGAATAAAATTCATTGAATGAATTGAACATATATTAAAACACCCTTATGTAGAAAGAAATTTTATTTTTACTTATGTTTCTCAGTGATATGTCACTTGTACAACCTATCTATTATTTGAGTTGGTTGTCATTGATGTCAACCCTTGAATAAAGTCTGGTAGTGAATTCTGGTAGCACAAAGGTTTGGGTAATGGACCCAAGTTTGTTTTATTTATAATGGTATGAGTTTTAATATATATGAAGGTAAGACTATTCTGGATGGGTAGTACATGTCATTCCATTTCCAGTGATATGTGGAAAATCACATAACTCCTCATGGTTAGAGAGTTATGTCCATGTGAATTTTGAGAACCCTCATGAGTCATCTAGAAGCCCCAAAAGGTCAAAGTAGTCAAAGTGGTTGCAAAGAAGAAATTATTTAAATAATATAGTGAAGTGATGAGTGTACTATAATTCAAAGTGGATACAAAATAAATTGTTTAAATAATAAAGTTAATGGAGAAATTACTAAGTGGACAAGTGGTTAGAAGTGGGTTAACCCTAAAATAAGGAAAGTGGGTTAATATGGTTAAAAGCTAACCCCTTGAAGAAGCTACATGAAAGTATAAATAAGAGGCAAGGCTATCTCATTTTAATCACACTTGAGAATATTGAGTATCTACAAGTGAATGAGGTAACCAAAGGATATCTAAGTTGAATTTAAGAGGGAAGGTGAAGTAAAGAAGGCCAAAATTCAAGGGAGGATAAATTCTTTTGATGATGCTTTCTAAGGTATGTTATTTACAGGTCATCTCACCATTTTCAAAATAACTTTTTTTATAGAATGATTCAGAATGTGAACTTGGGAGGTCATTGAGGACACATATCCAAGTAGTTGTGATAAAAATTTCAGCTTGTGGGTCGTTGTATTTTTGGAGTTACACTCCGTGGAAAATATGGTTTGTGTCTACTCCTGAAACTAGTCTAAAACAGGTGTTTCGAGTAAAAACGTCATAAATTCTTCATAACAGATCCAAATTTAGTAAGACCAAATGTATTGGTCATAGTAAAATATGTAGTATTCTTTGTACCATTTCCAGATCCATACAACAAATATTTTGTGAGGGGAATGCTCTACACTTTCGCTCTCTAGAATAAGCCATAATTCAACAAGGTATGTCATTTTTTCTATAACTCCTTTTCTGAGAGATTCCAAGTAGTGAAACCTGTAGGAATTGCATAAAGACACTGAAGAACATTGTGTACTATTTTCGGATCTTTATTCATTACAGGTACGTAGTTATGATTATTTCAAGTTAGGGTTGTTGACTAATCCAAAATTAGTCATGTGAGACTAAAGTAAAGTTTGATGAAAATGCTAGTCTCTTATTGTTAAAGTTAAGGAAGGTTTGCAGGTATGTGATCATATACACCAGGTCTATTAAAAAGTTACAAATCAGATTTGTATGATGGAACTGATGAGGGATTTTGGTTGAGGTACATGGTTGAGACAAGTAGTTGATGAGTTGGCACATACAAGAGGTGTATAGCTRATGATGTTGGTACATATTGATGAGTCATATTTTATGTGTATTTGATGCATGATTGGTACATATTTGGTGCATGGTTGATGCACTCRTTAATGGTATAGGTTGAGGTGCAGGTTGGTGCATGGTTGATGCACTTGTTTATGGTACAGGTTGATTACAGGTTGTTTGGACAGGTTATTTGTACAATTTTGGTGCATGGTTTATGCATTTTTTTATGGTACAGGTTGATGTATGGTACACGTTGGCATAGGATATTGGTACAGGTTATTATAGATTGATTACAGGTTGATTGGTACAGGTTTACGACAGTATATCTCACAGTGATAGTTTGACATTGGTTCCATCATTTTACTTCTACTAAGGGCGGTTGGACAGGGTAAGGACATGTGGTTGTATCCATCTTCCATTTGTAGATGGAGAACATAGGGGGTTGTATCCTCCTTCTGGTTATAGAAAGAGAATTGGGGAGTTGGCGCTTCCTTCAAGTTGTAGCCTGAGAAACTAGGGGTTTGGAGCCTCCTTCCATTTTCAGCTGGAAAACAAAGGAAGTTGGTTCTTCTAATGAATGTAATTCTTAAAGACATATAAGAAAAATAATTATGTGGTTTTCTCCCACTTTGGGTTTCCACGTAAAAAAAATGGTTTATTGTGTATGTGTATGATTTCTTATTTGTTCATTGTTTATTTACTCTGAAACTATTGGATGATAATGCTACATTGATATAACACTTGAATTTTGTGGTTAAAAAGGATTATTTCTCTATTATTGATTCACCCCCCCCCCCTCTCAGTAATCCAACAGATATTAAAATACCCTTTCTGTAGAAGGAAATTTATTTTTACTTATGTTTCTCAGTGAGATGTCACATGTAGAATATAACCAAGCAAAAAGAGAAATATGTCACTATCACAAGGGTCTTATTCAAGCACTATTCGGAGATGGGCGATAGCTTCAACAAGAGAGAACCTATAGACAATTCCAAATTGTATAATAATCCATAAGTGGTAGAAGTTTTTCACAAATCCAATCAATTATAATATTTTAATAGACTCCAAGGTTTTGATTACAATATTTCCATGGAGTTTGCTTAGAATCTTTCAAATGTAAGAAAATAATACATAACCATAGTGAAGGGTTTGGAAATTCATATACATGAACCAATTTTAGTGAGAGTAACAAGGATCCCTGTTAGTTTACCATGGGACAAAGAACAAAGACAACCAACTATCAATGCTAAGAAAGGATTCCTTAGGACTTATGAGACAATGGAAAAAACTAAGAATGGAGTTAAAAGATATAGCCTACCAACTCCATGGGATGAGGTGGCTCTCCACCTCATGAAGTATATTAAATGTGAAGGGAGATAATGTTGAGAACACACTTATAATGAGAGGGAGGAGGGGGTGAATCAATGTAAGAAATTGTTTTTCTTTTTCAAACATTCATTAACCATAAGAAAACAATCACATGTGACCTATATTAACTATAGAACATGGAACACAAGATTTATGTGGAAACCCTTTCAAGAGAAAACCATAATATTTCTCTTTATCATTTTTTGTAGGCACCAACCTAATGGAGAAACGAATCCCCATTGGTAAAAGTCTTATTAGGCACCAACCTACTATTCATAGACACTAATCTACTCGAGACACCAATGCCCACCACTAAGTACCAACTTAGAAAGAGACATCAATCTCTTTGTTTGAACGACACCAACCTACTCTTACAGATATTTGTAGACAAAAATATAGTTGAGAAAACAATCCCCACCACTAAGAACCAAATTATCAAGAGACACCAATCTCTTTGTGTGAGCTAGACCAACCTTCACCAAGTCTTCTTGCTACTTCTTCCTTTACCAGGTATGTTTGTTTCTTCTACCTTCATTAGGTCTACTCACTGCTTCTTCCTTCACCAGGTCTTCTTACTACTTCTTATTTAACCGAGTCTACTTGTTGCTTCTCCCTTCACTAGGTCTACTAACTTCTTCTTCCTTCACCAAGTTTTCTTACTACTTCTACCTTTACCAAGTTTGACCAAAATTTTAATTTACAAATGTTAACTTTCTCAAAGCTTGTTTTTTTCGACCTCTTCCAAAGAATGAACTTGTACAACATGCCATGTATCCAATTTTGAAAATATGATTATGAAATTGTTACTTGAGGTACTTTTTTATGTCTCCTTTGTTCTATGAAATCTTCACAATCTAAAGTGTCCCAAAAATTTTTTTAGTGAAAATGCCAAGCTAACCTGTTTGAAATTGATTTCAAGATCATTCAGAAACCCTAACTTCCACAAGGAATATCACTAAAAATATAGTGAAATATCCTATGCAATTTCTACCATATGTACACCAATATCTATCCTGTGTCTCTACAAATTTTCAAGGTCTGAAACATCCCAAAAAATAAGTTATAGCAAAAGTGCCAAGATGACATCTTTGAAACGGATTTTTGTAGCATTCAGGAACCCTAAATTCCATAGGGAATCTATTGAAAACATCACCCACACAAGATGGGGGGGGTGAATTAGTGTGTGGACTTTTATAACTTTTCTTCTTGCAAGTTAGCAGTTAAAACATATTTGTATAGATTAAGAACAATCAAATCATAAGCACAATGGACACAAGAGATACCAGATGTTTGTGTAATCTTTTGTATAATTGATATGTATATATATGTGAATATAGTAATATAAATTTTCCCACCACCAACTATTTTGTATCAGCACCAACTGAAGTAAGGAGCACCAACTCCTCGGAGAGCACCAACTCTCAAGCAAGACCCAACTTTCCACAAGACCCATATTGTTGATAGAACACAATCTATCCAACTAGTGTTCATATAGTAATTCAACTCTAGTAGCAGTGATCCATTATTGAATCAACTCTATTTCATGATCAGAGGTATACCATAAATGCTCATCACTGCACTTCATCTTTTGTCTCAAATTCATGCCTTCTTCACTTAATCTTTCCTCTAATATCCGCACCTTATTTACTTCTTCTTCCCTCTGATATTTGCATGGACCTCGCATCTGCATCTCCTTCATTTTTCTCTGCATGCTACTCTTTCTCAACGAGCCTATATTTTCCACAAGCCCATCTTCTTCCCCAAGCACACCATCTAGTGAACCAATCATGGTTGTATTTATAGTTTCTTATGCTCAAAACTTGTTTAAGTTATTGGGTTGACTTTTGCAACAAGTTGTAACTAACTTGTTCATTTACAAAAACTTTTGGGACCACCAGAGATCATCATTTTGAGTCTTCAAATTTACACCTGGCATCCCCTTTACTTTCATAAATCGATCACAGGTATGGATCGATTTCCTTCATCTCTGTGATTACCAAAATCAATGCTTCCTTCAAACCATGTTCATATGATCATTGGCGTAGAACCACAGGCTTATCAATTTAATCGACGCATTACATTCTACCTTTCAAATCTCTTTACCATATGACCAATGGCATTATTCAAACATTAGGAGAGGCAAGCGCTTATCAATTCAACGGTCACAATTCAATCTCTCGATGAGATGGATGATTGTCGAGACTTCAGGACTTTGCCCTTCGGGTCTTCGGGACTTCGTAACCTTTCAAATCTTCTAAAGAATATTTTGTCGAACAGATCATATGGTTCTCATTTATATCACGGAACCGGATCAATGGTCATATTCGATCCTTACATCAATCCTTTCATTTCTTAATCCGACGACCAGGAATTAATCAAGCATTGAGATGGATGGCCACCATTCACTTTGGGACTTTGTCTATTATATTATGCTATCCTTCCACTGTATTTTGATCAATGGTTGAGAGTGCACCTGAAGTATTATTCAGATCGGACGACCCATGTCCACTTCGAGACTTCGACATTTGGGACTTCAGAGGTTTAGAATAAATGTTTCTCCATTTTCCTCTAGAGTGGTCACCTATTGATTAAGTCATAAGTGGTGGAGACCACCTATTGTCAGTTAATACTTCCACTTACACTATCCTTACACTGTAGTAGATCAATCGTCGAGAATGCTCCCGAAGTGATATTCAAATCAAACATCTCGTGTCCACTTCGGGACTTTGGCATTCGAGACTTTGGGAATTTAGGCAAGTGCTGGTCGTAAAACTCCCAAAGTAAAAACTCTCGTAGTGATGTAACTTGCTTACGTCACTTGTTGACGTGTCACAAGCTGAGTATTTGTTGTGTGTCACTCAGATTTGTTATTTGCACGTACCTGAAATATCAATTCAACTTGACACTTGTCATTATCTGATTGCGCCATGTGTCCTTGATAGTGTAGTCTTACTAACGTGGGTCTCCTCATGTGGCACATGATCTTCTCATGGATCTAATGGTTGTCCTAAATCATGATGTATCTTAGATTGACGGCTGAGAGTGACTTTGAACCTTCTTCCTTTAGGACTTCAGGACTTTTGACATATGTTGGTGGTGAAAACTCCTGAAGTAAATCTCCCAGAGTGACGTAACTTATTGACGTCATGTGTTGACATGGCATTAGCCAATTTCCTCTTGACACTTGTCATCATCTGATTATGCCATGTGTATTTTCTAACATGGTCGACTGACATGGTCTGCCACATGTCCTTGCTGACATGGTCTGCTAGCATGGTCTACCACATGTCCTTGTAGATGTGGTCTACTAACGTGGTCTTCCACATATCCTTGTAGATGTGGTCTGCCACGTGTTCTGCTGACGTGGTCTATCGACGTGTCTTTGTAGTCGTGGTCTACTGACGTGGCCTGCCACATGTCCTTGTTGACTTGGTCTGCTGACGTGGTTCTCCCTGATCTAACAGTCATCACATTTTTTCTATATCTGATGGTCCTTATTCATTTCAGATTTTGGGCTTCGGGTAATTCAACTTTCAAGTTCCCAATTATTTTGAAGTGAGATTCCCCAAAGAGTAACCTCCTCGCAAATTTTGATCATGTTCTTAGATCGATGGATCGATCTATCTACGGTGTTTCTCTTCTAGATTATCATGTCCTTCCACTTAGAATGATCCAACGGTTGTCAGGTATTTGCATAATTGAGATCTCAGATATTTTACCTTGTTTATCCTGTCCTTCCACTTAGAATGATCCAACGATTGTCGGGTATTCGCATAATTGAGATCTCAGATCTTTTACCTTGCTTATCCTGTCCTTCCACTCAAAAGTGATCCAACGATTGTGAAGATTCTCGAAGTAGATCCATGATCAATGATGATGGTGGAACCACAACTTGCAAGTGATTTAACTCGTCACCCAAACTCCGCAATTTGAAGTTGTGCATTGTTGTTGAGTCAACCACAATTGTCAATATTTGAAGCTATAAGATCGGACGGTCTTGATTAATTTCAGGATTGGAACTAGCATGATATTTAATTCTCATTTTTCTCACCTCAATCTATCCATGTCGTTGATCTGGCGATTGCACATCTGACAGTCACAAATCAATCTGACTTAATCTGATTGTTTGTTGGATCAACCACGGTCATCAATATTTGATTCTATGAGATCTAACGATCTAGAACAATTGTGGGATTGGAACTATTGAGTCATTTAATTCTCCTTCCGATCTCCAAAATCTATCCCTATCGTTGATATGGCTTGCAGATATGATGGTCACGATCCTCCAACGGTCCTCAATCCCATGATCACTTATATGACCAACGTCCGTAATATGAGACAATCAACACGGGCAATTTCTTGATTAGATGACTACTGAGGCTTCTCACCCTGAGCTTACACTTTTGCTTCTAAGCTTTGATCTCTTCATATTATTCACTCCTCCTCATGAGCTTACCTTTTGATTTCAATCTTCGATCTTTGCATATTATTCGCTCCTCCTCCAAATCTTACGCTTCCTTTCGATCTCTTTGATCTCTGCATATTGTTTGCTCCTCCTCCTGAGCCTACACTTCCTATCTCTGCATATTGTTTGACATTTTCTTCTAACTGATATACTTTTGACATCAATGACAATCTCATCTATGGTAAATCACAATGATAATTCATCATAACAACAAATCATCACATCGAATTTTGACATCAATGACAATATGTCCAACAATCTCCCCCTTTGTCATTGAGGGAAACCCACTAATTTCATATACAAAACTCCCTCTGTGATGATGCTTTCCCCTTATGAAATTTTTCTCCCCCTTTGACATCAATGGCACATGGTTTTTCCTCTTGTGGTAAAGCTCTGTATGTTACTGACCATAATCTAAAATTGGGTAACTCTTCCTACAATCATCCTTTTCTTGTCATAATTGAATGAGTCCCCCTGTCACTCTTCTTTCTCTTCTTTTGACTATTCTCCCCCTTTGTTTCTAAAAGGGTGCATTTTTCTGACAATGTCTCTCTGCTTGTTATCTCTACAAGATGTCATGTACATAATTTTGTACATCAGAATGTTGTTTTTTTGGATGTCGTTGTCCTACTGGAACACTGCGTAATTGTAGCGCATATTATTCAAACAACTCTTGGATCGTCCCATTGATTCTCATCGATATCTAACCAGATGTATCCATCTTTATCCAAGATTCTTCTTTACTGTAAATTTCTCTAAAGTTGTCTGAGAAAGTTTATACTATTCTTGTCACATGACTGCAATTATTTTTGCAGCAATTAACTTCACTCATGTTCACTTGTTCAGTCTTTTCTATCCACGTCTGTGAGTGTCCTGATTTCTTGAACTTTGTTCTCTGATCTTCTATTACTACAACTTCATTTTTCTTCCATGTTTCATTTATTCTTTTTGTCATATTGTATGAAGCATTTATCATTGAATATTTTCTTGAGCTGCAATGGTTATGGGCTTTGTGGCCATATCCACGACAACTGTAGCATCTCATTGCGTAACAATGTGTAGCAATATGTCCAACATGATTGGAGTTCCAACATCTTATACTATTGTTGAACCTACCAATTTTTTTTCTTCCATGAAGCCTACAATCCAAGGCTTTATGACCATATTCATTACAAGAAAAACAATAATCGTTAAAAAGACTCCCATACCTTATTTGATTCATCCATGAAGGTGTTTCTCTTCTAAACTTGCTTTGAGGTATATGAGTATATTTTTTATGTCTTCCTTGATCTGATATTCTAAATTTTGTAGTGTTTCTTTTATTTCTTGAACATGAAGAACATGAGTCATACATGCTTTCACTTTTTACAAATGAAGGAGCTGTGTCAGACCTATCTTCATCCTTTACAAATGAAGTACCTATGTCAGGCCTGTTTTCACCTTTTATAAATGAAGGACCTACATCAGGTTTCTTAGGAGTATTGATTTCTTCCTTGTCGTATCCAAGACCGGATTTTTCATTTGGTGATCTCTGACTATCCAAGATCTCATCCAAGGTCATGGAGTTGTTCAAGAACATGATTTGGGTGTTTAACTTCTCAACCTTTTTTCTAAGATTCACAACTTCTTCTTCCAACTTATGACATGATTCTTCCTTTTTGTTCAGCTGGCTCCTCACTACATCCTCCCTTCTTTTGGCTTCTTCAAGTTGGATTTTAATATTTACATAGCTTTCCCTTAGTTCTTTTAGATCTGCAAGGTTTTTGCTTGGTTCATCATCTTCCTTCTTTTCTTCTTTTGCTTGACTGATTTCATTTTTCAATCTCTTGATCTCCTCTTTCTTTTATTTTGTTAGATTAGTAACTTTTATTTTCAATCTTTTGATCTCTTCTTCTTTGTTTTCTAACTGAATCTTTTGCTCATATATGTTTTTTTCATTGTCTTTGAGATTTTCTTTTATTTATAGGATATGTTTTTGATTGATAAGCTCATCATCTTCCTTATTATTCTATTTTTCTTGACTAATTTCTTTCTTCAACTTCTCGATCTCCTCTTCTTTTTCTTTTGTTAGAATATTTTTCTCGGATATGATTTCTTCATTATCTTTGAGATTTTCTTTTATTTCCAGGATATGCTTTTGATTTCTAAGCTCATCATCTTCCTTCTTCTTTTCTTTTACTTGAATAATTTATTTCTTCAACTTCTCAATCTCCTCTTCTTTTTCTTCTAACTGATTATCCTACTCATATATTATCTTTTCATTGTCCTTGAGCATTTCCTTTATTTCCAAGATATGTTTTTTACTCTTTTCAAGAAATTCTTTACTGTAGTCATGAACATAGGTATAGT
>SNQJ01S0027884.1:142539-166082 GCA_010110895.2 Picea sitchensis
TAGTCTTGTTGATATGGATCTCCTCATGTGGCACATGTTCTTCTCCTGGATCTAACAGTTTTCCTAACTCCTGATGTATCTTAGATTAACGACTCAGAGTGACTTTGGAACTTTGTCCTTTGGGACTTTGGGAATTTTGACATTTGTTGGTGGTGAAAAACCCCGAAGTAAATCTCTCGGAGTGACGTAACTTATTGACGTCACGTGTTGACATGGCATGAGACAATTTCCTCTTGACACTTGTCATCATCTAATTATGCCATGTGTATTTGTTTACGTGGTATGCTGACATGGTCTACCACATGCCCTTGTTGACGTGGTCTGCCACATGTCCTTGTAGACATGGTCTACTTACGTGGTCTTCCACATGTCCTTGTAGACGTGGTTTGTTGATGTGGTCTACCACGTGGTCTACTGATGTGGTCTACCAACATGTCCTTGTAGTTATGGTATGTTGAAATGGTCTACCACATGTCCTTGTTGATGTGGTATGCTGATGTGATTCTCCCTGATCTAACGATCATCACATTTTCTCCAGATCCGATAGTCCTTATTCATTTCGGATTTCAAGATTCGAGTAATTCGACATTCAAGTTCCCAATTCTTCTGAAGTGAGATTCCATGAACAGTAACCTCCTCACAACTTTTGACCTGAACCAAATGTTTTTCGTCGATCATGTTCTTAGATCGATGGCTCGATCTATCTACGATGTTTCTCTTCTATATTATTCCGTCCTTCCACTTAGAATGATCCAACGGTTGTCGGGTATTCGCATTATTGAGATCTCAAATATTTTACCTCGCTTATCCCATCCTTCCACTTAGAATGATCTAATGGTTGTTGGGTATTCTCATAATTGATATCTCAGATGTTTTACCTCACTTATCCTATCCTTACACTCAAAAGTGATCCAATGGTTGTGAATATTATCGAAGCAGATCCATGATCAAGGATGATTGTGAAACCACAACTTGTGAGTGATTTAACTCATCACCCAAAATCCGCAATTTGAAGTTGTGCATTGTTGTTGAGTCGACCACAATCGTCGATATTTGAAGCTATAAGATCTTTCGATCCTTACTAATTGCAGGATTGGAACTAGCATGATATTTAATTCTCCTTTCGATCTCCGCAATCTATCCTTTTCGTTGATCTGGCGATTTCACATCCGATGGTCACAAATCAATTTGACTTAATATGATCGTTTGTTGGATCAACCACATTCACCGATATTCGAGTATATGAGATCTGATGATATAGACCAATTGCGGGATTGGAACTAGCGATTTGTTTAATTCTCCTTCTGATCTTTGCAATCTATCCTCGTCGTTGATCTGGCTTGCAGATCCAATGGTCACGATCCTCCAATAGTCCTCAAGCCCATGGTCACTCATATGACCAACATTCATAATATGAGACGATCAACACAGTCAATTTCTTGATCAAACATTTTCTGAGGCTTCTCACACTGAGCTTACTCTTTTCCTTTTGATCTTTGATCTCTGCATACTATTCACTCCTCCTCCTGAGCTTACGCTTTTGATTCCTATCTTTGATATCTGCATACTGTTCGCTCCTCCTAAGATTACACTTCCTTTCGAGATATTTGATCTCTGCATATTGTTTGCTCCTCCTCCTGAGCTTATGCTTCATATATCTGCATATTGTTTGACATTTTCTACTAACTGATATATTGTTGACATCAATGGCAATCTCATCTATGGTAAATCACAACGATAATTCATCATAACAACAAATCATCACATCGACTGTTGACATCAATGACAATATGTCCAACAGAATATCTCCAAATGTGTAGCGAAAAAAAATCTAAAATTTGTACCACATGTAAACTAATATCTCTTTTTTGTCTCTGCAAAGTTTCAAGTTCTGAAACACCCCATAAAATAATTTATAGCAAATGTTTCAATATGACCTATTTGAAAGTTATTTCAAGAGCATTTCAGAACCTTAACTTCCACAGAGAATATATAGAAAATTATATCAAACAAACATCTGCAATATGTACCACATGTAAACCAATATATCTCCTATGTCTCTTCCAAATTTCAAGGAATGAAACATCCTAGCAACAAATTTATCATGAAAATGCCAAGATGACCTGAAACCGAATTCACAATTCAATCTTTGCTAATCCATTTTTCACACCCACACATTCTCTTAATGATTTCTATTTTTACACTTTTTCATAAACCTTCATGAAGGGACATGTTCCTTAATTAAATGATTAATTCCCAATACCATGGGAAAATACCCCAAACCCATGGGTTTGAAACCATCATTTCACTTTTTGTTGTTTCACATGCACACCTTTTTTAATATATATAGGAAATTCTATGTGTATTGTAATGCCATAATATGATATTAATGAAACAATCAATCCTTTGACATCAATGATAATAATTCCAACAATATCCCCCTTTGTCATTGATGACAATCCTGAAACGAAACACATAGTCCACCATGCATAGAAAGAATTATCCCCGTGTCTGCAACTCTCCCAAGAATAGATAGTATTATTTCCCTGTCTGCAAATCTCCCCATTTAACATCAATGGAAAATATATGCCCCCCTGAACTTGTACTTCTCCTCAAGCACTCAGTCGCAAATCCAATTAAATTTCATGTCAGGTCGATCCTCGATCGAAAACTTTCAAGGAAATCATTAGTAAGTAAAAGAAATGGTGCACGCCTATACATCTGATGATACACAATGATATGAAGTCCTCAAACATCTGGTCAAATGTTTCCATGACCATCCATCAATCCAACCACAATCTATCCTAGTAGTTAGTACTATTCCACAATTTAGTCTTTCACATCTCTTATGCAAATATATGAAAGCATGATTTCCATTCCTTTGATTTTTATGGTGAGAATGATGATAGGGAACATATTTTTCCATTGGATGATCATAGGAAGTAGGCTCCTAGTCAAGTTCACTTACAAGAGTAGAACAACTCAAAATATCTGCAATAATGTTATCTATATGCTCATTTTTTCCCATGTCAGGAACATGTAACTCATAAATATGTTTTCCACAATCAACAATAGGTTGTTCTTATGTAAAACTAGTATGAACTTCACCTGCAACAAATTAAACTCCCTTGGTTGTAGCCATGTTGTAGCAAGGTCAGGTGTAGGTAGGGAGGCATCAACAACATCATATCGAAGACCAGTATTAATGAATGAAGACCTTTGAAAATTGATGATATCATCTAATATTCCAGTACTCTTTTCAAACTTCAAGCTTCTATTCAATTTAATAGTTGTTTTCTCCAGTTCCTTTCTTAAGGTAACAATTTCATATTCTAGCTCTTCACAATTTTCTTCTTTTTTCTTCATCTCATTTCTCACCACTTCTTCCATCCTTCTTGCTTCTTCTAATTGAACCTTTAGGTTCATGATGGCCTTTTCTATTTCTTCAAGGATTTGTGACATTTTGTCTTTTGAATCACGATCCTCTTCTTCATATTTTTGCAGATACTCTTTTTTATTCAAATCATTTTTCCTAAGATTATTTATTTCCCTTAAGGCACAAATAAGTTCTTCTTCAAGATTCATTTCCTCATTTGTTTTGGCATTTTCCTCTTCTTTTGAGTCCATCATTTCTATCCCTTTGTCTTCATAAGTATTTGTTTCATTTTCCATACAGACAATTTCTTCTCTATCACTATAGAAACTTCTTTCATTGATTTCTTCAAACAAGTCGCTAACCCCTTTTGAGTAGATATTATTTTTCTGCTTATAAGAGTTCTTCTTCTTTTCATGCTTGTCTTGTTTGTGGTTATTTTTTTATTGATGATTTTTTATCCATTTATTTACAATATGGTATTCTTACTCATCACTACTTTCATCCTTTGCATATGGATACTTATCAAAAAAAATTCCTACTTTTCCACAATTAAATCATTTAAAGGGAATATTTCCTTCATATTTTCCAGATCATTTCTTGAGTTTCTTCACAAAATTGGATTCCATTGCATTTGATTCATTGTAGGAGATATCTCTTGATTAATGATCTCCATTCTTCATCTTATTTGAGGCTTTGAAGGATTCTTCTTTCTTTGTTGGATTTCATTTATCTATCCTCATTTCATATATTGTGAGGATCCCATGCAACTCATCTAGTGTTAATGAATCAAGATCCTTAATTTCTTGAATGGTGGAAAATTTGGCATCAGATATTAAGGGGAATGACCTTAACATGTTTTGTACAATCATCAGTTCTTCAACCTTTTTACCAAGTCCTTTGATGGCATTGAAAATTTCATCCACATAGAGAATATAGGCTGCAAAATTCTCTTATCCTTTCATTTTCAGGCTCTCAAACTGTCTTCTATGAGTTTGGAATGTTTCCTTCTTAACCTTGTCATCACCTTCATAGATATTTTGAATCGTGTCCCAAATTTATTTTGTTTATCCACAATGCATCACCTTGACAAACTCAGATTCTTGTAGACCACACAAGATGGAATTCATGGATTTTTCATTATGTTCATTGGGATTCTTCCTTGCTTCATATATTGGTGAATTTTTTAGGGTTGTATAACCAATAAAAAATAATTACCAAATATCAATTCTAGGGGCCATCAAATATGTTCATATCCTTATTCTCTAGAATGCATAGTTTATTCCATCAAACAAAAAAGATCTATTTGTAGAGAAACATTCCTCACTAGCCATGCGTTCTCTTGAGATCTACCTTCTATTAGTTAGAATAGTTCTGAAGGAACTCACTCTAATACCAATTGTTGAGAACACACTTATACTAAGAGCGAGGGGGGTTAATAAATATTAAACATTTTTTTTCTTTTTCAAACATTCATCAACCATAAGAAAAGAATCACATATGAGATCTATTAACTACATAACATGGAACGATTTATGTGGAAACCCTTTCGGGGTAAAACCACAAAACGTCTCTTTATAAATATTTGTAGAAACCAACCTACTATTACAAATATTTGTAGGCACCAACCTATTTGAGACACCAATCCCCATTGGTACAAATCCTATTAGGCACAAACCTACTCTTACATATATATGTGGACACCAATCTACTAGAGACACTAATCCCCATAGCTAAGCAACAAGACACCAATCTCCTCGTTTGAGAAACACCAACATACTCTTACAGATATTTGTAGACATCAATCTACTGGAGACACCAATCCCCACCACTAAGCACCAACTTGGTAAGGGACACCAATATATTTGTGTGAGCTACACCATCCTTCACCGAGTTTTCTTGCTACTTCTACCTTCACCAGGTCTACTTGTTTCTTCTTCCTTCACCAGGTCTACTCACTCCTTCTACCTTCACCAGGTATTATTACTACTTATTCCTTCACTAGATATTCTTGTTGCTTCTCCCTTCACCATATCTACTCACTCCTTCTACCTCCAGGTCTTCTTCCTACTTCTGCCTTTACTAGGTCTGACCAAAATTTTAATTTCCAAATTCTAACTTTCTTAAATATTGTCGTTTTGGGCCTCTTCCCAAGAATGAAGTTGTACAACATGCCACATATCCATTTTTATTATTTAAGTTACTTTTGTATGTTTCCTATGTCCTCTAAAATTTTCACAGTATGAAGAGTCCTAGAAAAAATGTTATAGTGAAAATGCTAAGCTCACCTGTTTGAAACTGATTTCAAGAGCATTTAGGAACCCTAACTTCCACGGGGAATATATCCAAAATTTTAGTGACCATCCTATGAAAATTTCATCACATGTAAACCAAGATATGTCCTCTTTTTCTACAAAGTTGCAAGGTCTGAAACATCCTCAAAAATAAGTTATAGATCAAGTTCTAAGCTGACTTGTTTGAAACTAATTTTAGGAGCATTCATGAACCCTAACATCCATAGGGAATATATCCAAAAGCGTAGTGAACTAGAATAAAACAAATTTACCACATATACACCAAGATCTCTCCTATGTCTTTGAAAATTTTCAAGGTTTAAAACATCCCAAAACATAATTTATAGCGAAAGTTCCAAGATGACCCATTTGAAACTAATTTTAGGAGCATTCAAGAACCCTAACTTCCATAGTGAATATCTCTGAAAGTATAGAAAAAACAATATCTGAAATTTGTACCACATATACACCAATATCTATCCTTTGTCTCGTCCAAATGCCAAGGTCTTAAATGTTCTATTAAAAAAATTGTCACGAAAATGCCAAGATGGCATGAAACTAATTTCACAATTCAATCTTTGCTAATCTATTTTTCACACCCACACTTTCTCTCAATTCTTTATCTTTTTATACCTTTTTAATAACCCTTAGTTAAGGTACATGTCCCTTAATTAAGTAATTAATTCCCAATACCATGGGAAAATACCCCAAACCCATGGGTTTGAAACCATCATTTCACTTTTTACATTTTCACATGCACTCGTTTTTTAAGATATATATATCAATCTTAGAAACGTTGTTTGTATTATAATGTTGTAATATGAAATTAATGACATAATCAATCCTTTGACATCAATGACAATAATTACAACAGATATAACATGGCATATGCTTACCATTTCAGGGTTATATATTATTTGAGACACTATCCACATCAAAAACCCGAGAATCTAACTATTTATTACTTCTTGTTGCGATCCCTAAGAGATATGAGTTTCGAAGTGAAAAAAGGTTTGAAAGATGAGGCATTAGCTCTCCATGGGATAATAAAACTACTTACATGTGATGTATTGAGTAGGAAGCCTTGACATATCCCTTGGGATCAATTTTTAATAGAAAACAAGGATGAATTCATATCCCTACAAGTTGTAGTTCTCCTAAGTTTAGAGGAAAACCCCAAAAAAAAATCCAAGAAGCAAAAGAAAACATGGGATAAGGAAAGTGCTAGTAAAAAAGGGATAACCTATAGAAAAAAAAAAAAAAAGGATGTGGACAGAGATATTTCTACCACCTTAATACAATTGGAGACACCCAAGACAAGCCCCCTCAAAATTCAAGCACATAACACCTGAAAAGATAAGAAGGGTTAAGTCATGGGACAAAGAGATAAAACCCGATCTCAAGTGCAAAGAAACTAGCAATTGCTCCACAAACCCATGTCATAGACAACGTAGAAGAAGTTAACCCTTCTATCCCAAAAAGTAACTTTGAAGAGACTCATGAGGTGGCTCGCATAGAGAAGAATGAGGTCAATACCCAAGACCTCATTAAACAACTAGAGGAAGCAAGGGAAAAGGCCGTTAGATGAAAAACACTTGTAGAATATAGGAGTGAATTAGAATTCATTAATATATAAATTTCCCTACCTCAGCATGAGCATCAAATTTTAGATTTACAAGAGAAATGTTAGATCCTCGAAATGCAACATTTAGATGACAGAAAATAGCTTGAGAATGAAAATTTGGAATTGAGGATAGAATTGGAAAGAAAAAGGAGGGAGATTGAAAACAAAGTTGAGAGAATTAAAATATTAGAAGAATATATCCTTAAAGTTGTTGAGGTTATGATATCTTGTGTGGGTCCAACAATGACCTATATATTTTTCTTGAAGGAACAATGGCATAGGTTCCAATTGGGAAAAAATTCCAATTGCCTCCCTTATTAGAAAAACAAACAAAAATATTTTACGTAAGTCTATGAAAAAATCCATGAAAGAGAGAGAAACTGGTTATGTGAATTATACCTTTATAATTTTGTTATATCTCACCCCTATGGGTGGTCCCCCAATCTATATGTGAGGGATTCCCAACTAAAATATTTTTTCTTTTAGGTTTGGAATGAAAGAGAAAAGGGTTGTAGAGGCACAAAATCACATAGATGAAGAACTTTGCAGAAACATTTGGATAATGTATGAAACAAACAAAACTGAGATATTAAGGAACCATGCAAAACTGAACTCAAGCACAAATTTGGTTCTAGACCTCAAAGAAAATAAGAGAGGGGAAATTGCCCAGTATGATGCTATAGTGAAGAATTTAGGGGAGAAGGTACTAAAAATATTCCAAATAACGTGGGAAGAGATTTTGTCTTATCTCAAAAAGGTATATATGAACTCACCATAGAACTTAAAGACTACCTTTTTTAAAGAAAAACTATACACAAAAACCTTAAACAAGATGAAGCTCAAATGGGTTGGATTAAGATTCAAATATCATCTCCTTATATATCGTATTCTCTCATGGGAATCCACAAAAGTAGATAAATGGGGATAAAGGAAGAGATGGAAGAAGATATAATAGGAATTAGAGTACCATGTGTTACGAGGAAAATATCTCTATGGTATGGGGTAAACCACAACAGACGGAAACGACTGTAGAAATCAACTCTAATATCAAATATTCTATATAAAAAAATATGTTGATAGGACAAGATAAAGAGCCTACCTCGTCCATACGTTCAATGAAGTCCATCGTTGAGAACTTGACTCAAAGAAATACACTTGCAACTTGTCCTCAACAACCAATATATGCAAGCATATGGAGACAATATATCAAGTTAGCACATTCAATAGCATAATCCACCAATATTCATAAAAAATATTCCCATGGAATAACAATTCAAATATTTGCAAGACATTAATTGGACTAGAAAAGAGTATTTCTATTAAAATGTAATCGACAGAAGTGTATGAATGACAAACTTCTGTGTCAACACGGTTCAGAACCGAGAAAATAAGTCCCTTCCAGCTCGGCCTCCACCACTTCAATCCTCCTCCAAAGGAAAACTCATATAAGAGAGACAATAAGGTTCTCAATCAAGTAGGGAAGATATTGGGGGATGAACAATGTGTTTAGACTTAAAAGGATAAAGGGATGCAGACTCAATATGAAGTAAATAATTTCTCCAAAGTAACTTTTCTCTCAAAGTTGAATTCTTCTCCTCTTCTCCATATCTTGGATATGGCCCATTTATAGCCTTCAAATGGAACTGAAGGGTCGAGTCGAAACATTTACAGTATATGGAAGGTCAAGGATCATGGATCTTGTGATGTGGCATGGAAACCCGACAACATTTTTTAATTTTGGGCACAAAACCCGATGTACGCAGGATGTGATGGTGCAACTTTCTTATACACATGTTGTATAATAGTTAGGGTGTTTATATGTGGAAAAATATTATTTTTATCTCTGGGAATTGAAAAAAGGGACTTCAATTCTGCATAGGGAAATGGAAAATAACTTCTAAGCAAATTTGCATAGGGTGAGGAAAATATTTCTATAACATATGCCCCCTAATGTGTGAGGTTAGAGGAGTATCTTCAATGGTATAAATACATTATAATACCCAAAAGTGGAGTAATGGAAACCTAGTTGTACAAACTAGTTGCTCATCATACTATTACAATTTGTACTAACTTTGCACACATGGCTACCAATTTGAATTGCATTGTAGATCCATGTGAAAATATACCAAACAGTTGTTCATGGCCATGAATAGGCAATACAAATGTGGCTACATGCCACGGGCTTTCATAGTCATGAACAAGGCCTAATAAAACTAGTCTCAAAATAAATCTAAAGATATTTGTATACAATGGAGTACAATTTGATCTCCCATGGTCACTGAAGTCACATAGGTACTAGTCCAATGAAAAATAGAAACAGCTCAAGAAAGTTGTAAATATGAACTGATGTATTCAAGTATTCTACATGATCCACCAAAGTTGCAAGTCTACATCGTTTGAATAAAGGAGTTGAGGTCGAACACAATGAGACTTCATTTGATTATCGATCATTAAGGTATATCGTTAACAAACACAAGACAACCTATCGATAATGAAAGTAGGTATCAAGGCACCAAGTACATTCTTACAAGTGTGAATAAAGGTTTTGACATTGAACACTTGAAGAATCCATCGATCAGGATACATTGATGTATTCCCAAATGTCGATGGCGGGAGGACCTGCCACTAACGACTACAATCCTCTAGGTACTCATGAGACTATAGGCCTCGTTTCTAGAATAGATGGGATGAAGTCAATGGAAGGATACCCACTAAAAAGATAGCATTAAGGAATCTCTCATAATTTAGCATGAGGTACAAAGCAGGAGCTTGATGATTTGGATGAATTTGGATGAAGAATATGTTCATGAACCAATGACCTTATGCATCTTTCATGTGTGCCATATGCAAGTGGTACACGAAAAAGACCCTCTGAATAGCAGCTAATAAGGAAAACTATTGAAAAAGGTGAGGAAGCCACCAATAAGGCTAATGGCATCTAAGACACTGCATGAATCCCCATGTGTGAATAGATTTCTTGCCTTCGAACATAACAGAAACCCCCAATCAGCGACCATTGATGAAATGTCGACTGTTGGGTTCAAGGTTACCTACCAATGATGAAATTAGGACTGGGTGTACGATAGGACTACAATTTCATGTGACTCTGAGACACATTGAGGGTATGGCCAACATGTAAAGTCAAGAGTTCTGAAAAATGATTGAAATAGGCTTATAGACATCCTTTGAACAAGAGCATGAGACATAAGGAAGACTCTAGCAGCATAGACTCAATGATGAAACTTTATGATGCAAGAGGCACCAATAAAACTCTCCATAGGGACTGGAAGAGTAACCAGTCAGGGGAGTAAACTCTAAGTAACGAGCTCAGCTTCCTAAGGTCATGCTAAACCCAAAATTTTGATGACAAGTGGACTCAAAAGTTTGTGCTCTATCCAAAGGTGACACGATTGCTACCAATATAAGATAATATTCTCTTCCCTCCCATCTTTTTTTATTTTTTCATAGTCAAATGAATTCTATGATACAGAGGAGTAAAAGAGTGTCTCTAGTAAGCAACTAGTTCCAACAATGGAACATACCTATGCTCAATGAAAGGAGGTGCATGCAGGATATGGACACTCGGGGGAATGTTTCCTCTTGGGTATAGGGTGTCAAGATGCAAAGGATATAAACAAGGCTATTCTTGGCTAATGATGCAAATTGTTGAGGTGATAGGCTTATAATGTGAAAGCGAGAATTGACAATAGGCTCAATACTGCAAGCAAGAGAATGAGATTCAATTACAACTTAACGCCAAAAAATGTCCTTTTTTTGTAAATTAAGTCTACTTGGTTTGAAAAAAGGGGGTAAAATTACACCAAATAGACGTCCTTTCAAATCCAATTTACCAGTGTGAAAAAGACAAGTTCACTCAGAAATCTTTTCTCTTTTTTAGAGAGTTGGAAAATACCTTAAACCAGACTCGTTGGGAGTCCTGATAGGTATAGGTCAACATGCTTATGAGTAATAGATGAGGTTCAAATGAAAATTCATATATTATCTATAAGGGACTCCTGGTCCTACAGACAAAAATATTTGCATGGGAACTGAATGGCACAGAGGATCTAACTAGGGAACCCAGGTTTTGTAAGTCTCTACCATTCAATAACAACACTTCTAGTTGCATAAAGAAGGTTTTGTGTCGCTACTAAATGGATTTGTACCTAAGTCATATGATTTGTAGTCATAGGATGATGCAAATGTGCATAATGGATTGATAACCTATCCTATATGTTGGTTGATGAAAATACCCGTCCAAAGTTATGAACGAGTGACATGGCACTATAAACCACAAGAATCCCTAGATAAAACCACCAAAACCAACTCCATCCACTGTCGTATTAGTCCACTGGGACAAAATATTAACAAAAACTATGTAAAGTGGGTAAGAATTTTCTATAAATAGTAAAAAATATATATTTTACTATACCATTTGTATTTTTTTACCCAAATATTGCATTTTGGACCAAATTGCCCCCAAATTTCAACTGTTGATTGTGAGAGCCACAAGTGACGGAATCAACAACCATCTGGACCAAGTAACTCATCTTTCTCCTCTCTTTATTTCTAATGGATTAATAATTCCAATTATGTCTCCTTTTTTTAGTATTTCAAGGAGCAACTTAGAAACCAGGGTATACGCGAGATGTAGATCAGCAGGTCTAATATACACATCCCTATACGCGACTGTTTGCAAAACAACCATCATATAAGCATCCCTATATGTGACTGTGTAATATGTAGCTTGTGTAAAATTCCATGGATATGGTTTTTAAAAGTTACTGACTCAAAAAATGGTTTTAATATTGCAGGATGGTGCTAGAGTGGAGAGAAAGAGAGCATGAAGAGATCGATGTTGCAGTGGAAAGAGATCTAGGGGCCCAAATGGCCTTAAAAATATGTTGTTTGTATACGTTTTGGGCTTTCAAATGTATGAGGGCTCAAGTGATATTGCTCCAAATGTTAGTGAACTACTAGGATCCAAATATGGAGACCTTCAACCTTGATGGGAAACCATTGAGGATTGAATTTGAGGACATATAATTTTTGACAGGATTGTCGCATTGGGGTGAGGTGGTCAACCTCAAATATCGGGAAGCTGGGAGTGGCATGAACATAGAGGACTACATAGCCACTCATTTCATTGCAGGGACCGAGAAGGTAGGGAGCCAACTCCCAATTAGAGCGATCAACAATATAAGTCTCAAGATTGTTGTCCTAGTGTTGACACGGATCACAAGGTCGACCTATTTGCACCAGGAATCGAGGCCACTTATGTTCTACTTAGTGGAGTGATTGCAACCCATGGTTTATGACTGGGGCACCTCATTGCTAGCCAACATGAAGTGCCAGCTGACAAACTGCAAAATGGGTAGAAAGAGGAACTCCATGTTCATGTCTATCCTATGTAGTTTTTTCTTTGAACGGGTTTCAAGCTTGGGCCCTAGAGTCGATATTGTTTCGCATGGACCTTGCGATCCAGCCATGGCATGGTGGACCAAGGTGATGTGGTGGCAGGGGAGGGTAGGGTGCTAACACCCTACAACGACGAGTTTTTATTCTGGTGGAGTCAACAGGTGATGGCTCTGGAGGAATACCCTTATCCAAGGATTGACTTCAGAGGAGATTCAAACATCCCATTACCACCAGGTTCTGCATACAGAGACATTGGTATGCAACCATGTTTTAATATTTCATTTTTTTGTATTTTTGTATAAGAAAACAAATATTTTTGGATGATGTCAAGTACTAACTAAACAACTATTTGATGCAGATGTGGGTCTGCGATGGCCAAATGGACTTCCACGACATCAAATGAGGCACTAGGTGGATGATCCAGTGGGAGGGGATGATGATAGAGTTCTTTTAAATGTGCAAGGAAACATGCCTAATTTGACGCAAAGGATTCCCATGGTTCAGGTGGAGGATTTGTCAGAGGTGATGCAGCGATAGGTGGTAGTTGTGCCACGTGCTTGGGAAAGACTATTTTAGCATCTTGCAAACACCATAGTATGCTATCATGACACACATCCTGTGCCACAGGGGTTGATGTTGTGATTATTGTATGATCAGTTGTATATTTATTTTGAGGGTGTGAGCCCCAATTATGTACTATAACACCATATTTTTGGAGAGATGAAATATATATAAAAACATTGTTCTTCGTCTTTACTTATATTACAATGTGTACATTGATGAAAGTGTTTTCTTTACTTTAGTTATGTGACAAATGCCAATCTAAAAAAAAATTAGCATATGCATCAGATACATAAGTAGAACTTCTAGGTATGTGATGATAAGTAATGAAATCAAAATGTCATTTCAAAATTCGTATCCATAAGAATCGTCGGAGTAGAGTAGGGTCTCGTACATGGTAACTTCCATTCAAATTACATACTACTAATCGGGAGTCCAAGTGAACTTCTAAAGAGAGAATACCATGTGAAATGGAATCGCGCAAAATTTATATAATGATGCTATATTCGACCACATTATTCATTGATGGCCCTAGGTAATTTCCACCTGAAGACACCAGTAGACCCTCGGGTGAGTAAACAACCCAAGTGGAAGAAGCCAAGTTCCATGTATGACAACTTGCCCCGTCTGTGAATCCTAAGTAGACCGAAGACTTCGTTTACATCTTCCAACCAAGGGAAAACTCGATAAGCAATCTGAAGATGAAAAAGGGGAAAATATATATACACTAAAATACATTAGTATACAAAAATTTATGCCCAAGCTAGGGGCTCAAGAATAATATATTTTCATGTAAAGCCCATTCCTAGGCTCAACCAACATATTCCCTTCATAATATCCTAATTCGTAAGCTCCTTTTTATAAAACACGTCGCACGATATAGGGACCGTGCCACATGGTTTTGAACTTGTTTTCCCCCAGTGGTTCTTTGTCTTGGTCATACAAAATGACCAAGTCATCCTCAGCATACTTTCGAGGACAAAAAGACTTATCATATTGGACCTTGATACATCATTTATTCACCTCAATATTCATGGAGGCATCTCGACGCTTCTCATCTAAACTCTCTAGGTGTACGAGGCATTGTTCAAGATCAAAAGTGTTAGGTAGGAGCGTAATTTCCAATCTAAGAGAAGGGATTTTTCATTCAATATGTAGGATTGACTCCACACCGTGCACTAACTGGAAGGGAGAAAAATCGGTGGAAGTCTTAACTGAGGTTTGGTATGCCCAAAGTGTTGGATAAAGCATGATATTCCAATAATATTTTCTCTGAACGACAATTTTCTGCAAAACGGTCTTGAGAGACTTGTTCACGATCTCTACTTGTCCATTTTCTTGGGGGTAGTAAGGGGAAGAATGAATATGTTAAAAACCCAGTTTTAATGTTAATTCTTTCATCATTTCGTTCTGAAAGTGACTACCATGATCAATGATAATCTCACTCAGTATTCCAAACCTGGCTATAATTTTATTAAACACGAAGAATGCAACAGTCTTACCATCGAATTTAATTGTAGGCATGGCCTCAACCCACTTAGTAAAGTAGTCTATGGCCATGATAATGTGTTGATGCCCCCCAGCTGAAGTTGGGTTAAAATCCACCCCCCACTTGGTGAAGGGACCAATGATAATGACTGGATGAAGAGGGGTTGGATGTGAGTTCATCTTTCGAGTGAACATCTAGCAGGGGTGACACTTATTAACCACTTCGACACAATCTTTAAAAATAGATGACCAAAAATAATCGGCTCACAAAATTTTTTGGGTTGTCGCAAGCCTGGATAGATGACCACCACACGCCCCACTGTGGCAGTCATTTAGAAAAAATTCATCTTCTTTTTGAGTCAAGCAATGATGAAATATATTGTCTACTCCTCAGCGATACAAAGTGTCACCGATGATAAGGTGGTTCTTATCTTGGTATTGTATACATCGTTGGTCATCTCTCGAGATATGATGAGGGAACTTCAAAGTTCAAAGATATACCACAATATCTCCATACCAGGGGTCTGATGACGAGACAAGGAAAATTTGTTCATCCACAAATGAATCAACATGAATAACATCCTCATCTAACTGAGGGAAGTCGGATATTAACTATGCAAAACTATTGATTTCTTGGATTTCCCATAAGCGAAATTGAGATCAAATTCTTGTAAGATGAAAATCCATTTATTGTATTTTCCCCCTATGATACTCCTAGTAAGGACGTATTGAAATGGATTGACATCAACAACCACAGTAGTTTTGCAAAGCAATATATAGTGTCGTAATCATTGAACTGTGTGAACGACATCCAAAGCTAGCCTTTCAACATGAGAATATTTGAGTTCAAGGCCGACTAAGTTTCGAATAAGGTAGTAAATGACGTGCTCACAGAGATATTCATCCTCCTGAACCAACACCATACCAATAATCTTTTCACATGTGGAGATATAAAGCAATTAATCTCTAATGTAGTCTGGAGACTTTAGTAGAGGCGTTGATACCAAGGATTTCTTCAAAGCATCGAACGATTCTTAGGCTCTCTCATCCCAAATAAAAGGAGTGTATGTATTTAAGAGACACATGAAACCCTTATTAATATTGGCATAGTTCACTATAAAACGTCATAAAAATTTAGCTTTCCCATGTAAACCTTGAAGTTGACGAATAGTGCGCGAGGGAGGAAATCGAAGTATTGCCTCAACCTTTAACAGATCCACCATGATCCCAGTCTCAGAGACTAAGAATCCTAGAATTCGACCTTACCTAATGCAAAAGATGCATTTATGAGGGTTCAAATAGATGTGGTAATGGAGACATCTTTCAAAAACTTGTCGAAGGTGGGTAGGGTGATCCACTCTCTTGTGAGAGTGAGCAACGAGATCGTCGAGATAGGCTTCGACTATATTCTTAAGATCATGAAATGCGAAGGTCATAGCTCATTGGAAGGTTTCTCCTACATTCATAAATGTCATCTTATGTTGGTCCTCGGGATTAATCTGAATTTGGTTATACCTGAAAATCCTTCCATAAAAGAAAAAACTTTGATTCCCGCACACTCATCAAGAATATTATCAATGAAGGGTGTCAAGAAGTTGTCTTTAGGACGGGCCTTATTCAGGTCTCGAAAATCCATGCATACATGGATGTTTCCATTCTTTTTATTTATAGGAATGGGATTGGATACCCATTCAGTCAAGGGAACCAGGTACATAAAGCCAACGTTAAGTAGTTTTTTACCTATGCCTTAATAGTAGGGGCCTTCCTAAGATTGACAGCTCTAAGTCATTGTTGAATAGGTTTAACATCTGGGTAGGTTTTAATATCATGTTCGACAATTCAAGGATTGATTCCTAGCATCTCTTCATATGACCAATAAAATACATTGCGAAATTATTTGAAGATCTCGGTGTAGATCAAAATTTGTTCCGATGAACAATCTGCACCGATGTATATATTTTTAACCTTGCTAGGAATACGAGAGATATCGATCATGATGGCAGGAGAGATAATATCCATGTTTCCTTCAGCATAATTGTCATGCATAGCAAGTGGAACTACAACGTGATCAACTATCTCACTCAAGGTAGATCTAAAATCATCTTGTTCGATTCTAGCAAGCTCTGGGAGAAAATAAGAGCGATGGTGCATATCATCCCATGACCTATTAGAACCATTCATGTCCTCTATGATTGGTTCATACGAGGGTAAATTATCATCGAGGCAGTCATGTGAGAAAGATGATGAAGTGGCCCATATGGGCTTGAGAACAAGATCCTCCTCATCCATCTATGAGGTGACAGGATCTGGGTCAGTAGAAGAGTCAAGAATAGTTTGATACGATATCTCTGTTGTCAATAGTCGCATAGCCATTCCAGTATGTGATTGACCTTCACACGACACATTTGACGAAGGTAGGGTCCATGGATCATTAAAATACGAAGTGCGGAAAGGAACAGACCTCATTGACGAAGCAGACCTACTGGACATGGCATAGATATGATGAATTGGTGCCATGAAATCGAAGGTACCCATAAGGGATGAATACATTTTGACACCGATATTCTCAGTTTCCAGTTGATAATTGTCAATCATGGGGATCGACGGTCCAACAGATGCATTGGGGCTAGCATATGCAAAGGAAAACTGGTCGATTGTCACGATCTTCCCATCATAAGTAAATCAAAGAGTATGGAAGATGGATGATATGATTGCAGTCATAGCATAAGTCCAATTATGTCCTAGTAACAAGTTATAGTCAAGGGGTGCATCAACCACCTCGACATCCACCTTCACCGTCTTCCCACCTAACTGGACTGGGAAGGTAGTAAGAATAGCATGAGGATGGAAAGAATGGTCATAAAAATAAATCAACATGGTAAGATATTGAGAGAGGGTCGGAGAGTTGAGGGATTTCCAACAGACTAGGGACATCATGCATATTGTAGCACCTTCATCAATAATAGTGCATTTGATGGTATACTTTGAGTAACCCATGTGGATTTGGAATGCCACATGGTAAGGCAAGCGAGGCTTCACATCCATGACATGAAACTTGATAACATTAGAGCCACAGGTATCTAGAGCTCGTAATGTAGATAAAAAGGCATTCCTTTGTGAAGGACATGTCTGAAGTACCTCCTAAGTCGACATCGCACAAGGGGTTTGACCCCGATCCTCAACAATAGAGTAATTCTAGGTGGCTCTAGCATTAGGATTGTGGGTAGAATGCTTGAGTACTCCTTTCGGAATACAAGGAAAGGGATCTGGCTTTTCGATCTGAAAAGGCATATTTGGAGGAGGGGGAGACTCTATAGGAGGTGTAGTCTGTGAAGAACTATAATCGTGAGAATGAGTGGCTACATTGACCTCGGACTTAAGCATATTTATGCATAGAAGGTCATTGTCTTGCGTCGATGGGTTTTGACTTCCACTCACCACATTTCCAGCATTCGAGGAGCTCAAGGAAATATGTTGATTATATGGAAAAGGATTAGTCATCACAATGAGAAGTAGAGATAAAATTCCCACAGCTTCCACAAGTTTAGGGCACAAGTGTGTAAGGTGGTTGTTTGTACAAATATTGCAGGGAAACTTCACATTTCGCCTTTCTTTCTTGCCCTCACCAACATTATTATTCGTCTTCTCATTATTATTTTTGTCCTTGGGTTTATTATTATTATTCCCACCCTTACGATTGTTACCATGGTTGTCCTTGGTTTATTATTATTCATCCCACGATTGTTACCATGTCCTTTCTTTCTATTCTCTCTTGGTTGATGGTTACCATTCAGGATAGTTTACGATTGCACGGAGTGTACATCAAATGACTGAGTGGGGTTGGAAGACAAAAACGAAGTTGACCCTCCTACATTGGTTCGCATTAAGACACAAATATTTCAAATTGGCTTGTCACCAAGTCTACATATTTCACATTTGTGGAGCCTATAATGTCATTGGTGTGAGGCCCGAGCTTTTTTCTAGGGTCATAGTTTTACCTTGGTGCATCTGGAATAATTTCGTATAACATCCTAGACTGAGTGTATATAAGATCTAAATGATGGGATTTAAAAAATGTTTCTTCCTCGGATGTAACCCTCGATGTAGAAATATCCTTCGAAATATAAGGTTTTAGAGACTTAAGGAACCACTCTAGCAGGAATTCTAGAGGTATGTAAGCCTTTATCAACCTCTTCCATCTATGCCACTCTTGTATGTGATCTGAGATATGGGTGGCTTTGTCCTGATGGAATGTCTATAGAAGTTATATGTCGACATCATAACGGACCAGTAATTGGAAGTGGTTGAGAAAGAATAAGACCATCTGATTAAAATTTATGTACGTCCCCCCTAGTATCTCTATGTACCATTTCGTTGCAACCCTTTTGAAGGTGCATTGAAACAATATTAAACAAATATAATCATCGTTAAGGGAATTATAAGAGCACCAAAGATGAAAATTAGTGACGTGATCACCAGAATTCTCACCATTCTTTCCTTCAAAATTTGGAATATCCAAGAAGATTGGTGGGGACGGGGGCCCATGTCAAATCATGACGCACAGAGTCATTCATCAATCTAGAAAATTATGGCAAATTGAGTGTGGCCAGAAAAGGGAGACAGGGTTGCGACATCTGGCCCCAAACTCCCGGGAAATATTGTTGTTGGGGAATCCCAACCCATCCAGGATTCTGGTATGCACCATGTCCCTGTCCAGGATTGTAAGACTCTCCTCCGAACTGATTCATGAAGGTTTGGTTGGGAACCATTCCAGTAGGAACATTATGATGAGGGTTGTAAAACTTTCCCCCAACCGGAGTAGCTCCAAGTTGGGGATTTCCCAAGGTATGAAACTTACCTCCCCTGGGTGTCAATATGAAGGATAGAGGTGGATTCACCATGCCAAACATCTTGGTCGGAATCAATGCAAAGGAGGTAGGTGTAAAGGATGGAGCATAAGAAACATCTTGTCCACCAGGTTGACCACTCCATCCAGGAGCATTAGGACCAAAATTAGACCCAGGGTGAAAAGGAGGAAGGCCTCCAACTGTAGGAGTCATTTTTGGGATATGAGAACCGCCAAACGAAAATGGAGTATGTGGAGGAGCCATGCCCCCAAGTCGAATACTAGTATTCAGATTAGATGTTGGGATGGAGGATGAAAATTGTGATCTGAAATTTGGCATACCAGAAGAAAAAGGGCTAGAGTTCGTAGGGATGGACTGAATATTGTAGCCCGACGAGTGACAAAGGGTCCCAAAAGGGTTTGTGGCTACAGGTTGAGAATTCACTATAGGTCAGATGGGAGTGATAATGGGAACTTTTGGCACTACAACCATTGTGGTTGAAGTTGTCGAAGGAGTATCGTTAACTATAGTGGGTATGGGAGTCGAAGGACTCCCAGTATATTTCTAACTCAATTCAACACTCATCCTTGTATGATCATAAGTCTGGTAAGTGGAGGTGTGTGTACCATGTTTGATAACTTTACACATTTTAGAAGGAAAAGACTCAAGATGGGGTGGTAATCATAACAAATGGTGAGACATGTGGGGAATCTGGTCTGGCTCCACATGACTCAAGACTTAAGATATAAAAACAAATCCTAAGGTTGATTAGTAATCAAAGAGCACACCAAAATAAACAAAAGGCCAATATGCACACAAAAAGGATAAAGTGGCTGAAAGGGGCCTCCCTCCCTAAAGTAGGTATGCGTCACCCAAGAGGGGCCTGAGACTCCCTGCAAAATATCAGAGGTATTAGAACCAGTTATAAGGGCCCTTATGGGATTAACAACTAGTCAGTTAGATCCCCCCGAAGAGGTAATCCTCCATAAAGGTTGTGTGTTGTCTGACCCTTATCTGACCCAGGGTACCTACAAAATAACCTCTGCAAGTAACCTATGGGGTACCTATGTCAAGCAACTAAGCAACCACGATATAACCGATGTGCAGGAAAACAATCATAAGTCATGTCCATTATATGGGAAGGGTAAAAAAGCCTGAAACCTCAAAAGCACTGCCTCTCACAGAGGTAAATTTACTAGAAATATCCCCATATACGAATAGATCCCTAGAAGTATATATGATGCTAAGAAGGTATTGGGGGGATATCCCCTCAACCAACTTCACACGACCTCGTGCTTAAATCCGGTGTAAGCGAAGCCTCCTGACTTCACCAATTATACAATGTATTTCACCACTCCCTTAGTCAGACACATATGTTGATTTAATATCCTTGGAGAAGTTTACTCACAAAATCCTATTCCAAGGCTCTAAATCCTAAGCTAGTTTGTGCACCCTAAAAATAAAATCTCTTATAATCAATTTTAAATTTATCAGCGTTGCTTTTAGTGGCCTTACTTACTCAAAAAGGTGCGGTAGTGAAACTGATGATGTTACGACTCAGCAAGTAAAATAAATGAATATGAATAAAATGCAAAGTCCTAAATTCAATTCCCAATAAATGATAAGCTTTTCAAAATGCAATTTTCAATTTAATTATGCAATTCAAAATAAGATGCAATATTTCCATACATGTACTAAGATCAATGATAAGAACCCAAAAGATCAAATGACAATAATGCAAAATGTTTATTATTTTTTTATTTTCAATATAAAAGAATGAAAATGCAAGGAATGAACAACAACTTGATATAAATATTCTACTGTATGTAAACAAAGACAAACTAAGTAGGATATCAAGAAGAAAACACTCAGCCCAAGATGTAAGGACAATCAATGAAAAGGATGATGAGAAAGGCATCAACTGAAAATTCAACAAAAGAAAGTCTTCCTATCACTCTGCAGGCACTTAACAGTCATAACAGAGACCTAAGAAGACTCAACAACCATCAAAATTTACCCAACAAACATCAAACTCAGCAACCTAGCATACAATAATGATGTACACGATTTTTCAGGATAAAATTGTGTATATACGCTTCCTACAGAATGACAGCAAGCGTATGTACGCGACYGTCAGGAAAAAATCCTGCGTATATGTATTGAAACACTGTCAGGTTAAGGATAAGGCTAAGAAACTCAGACTCAAAATGAGTAGAAGCTGTCAAGAAATCAGAAGACAAGAAACTCAATATAAATGAGAGAAATCAAAGGAGAAAAACACTCCAAACCTGGAAAAGAATATTTTATCCCTAGTATGGTCATCAATTTTGTTACGAGGAAAACCTCTCTATGGCATGGGGTAATCCACAACAGATGAAAATGACTGCAGAAATCAACTCTGATATCAAGTATGCTATATAAACAAATATGTTAACAGGACAAGAGAAAGAGCCTACCTTGTCCAGACGTTCGATAAAGTCCATCGTTGAGCACTTGACTCAAAGCAATACACCTGCAACTTGTCCTCAACAACCAACATATGCAAGCATATGGTGATAATATATAAATTTAGAACATTCAATAGCACAATCCATCAATATTCATAACAAATATTCAAATGGGATAACAATTCAAATGTTTGAAAGACATTAATTGGACGAGAAAAGAGTATTTATATTCAAAGCAATCAAAATAAGTGTATTAATGACAAACTTATGTGTCAGCATGGTTTGGAACCGAGAAACTAAGTCCCTTCCAATTGGGCCTCCACCACACTTCAATCCTCCACCAAAGGCAAGCTAATATAAGAGAGACAATAAGGTTCTTAATCAAGTAGGGAAGAGCTTGGGGGATAAACAATGTGTTCAGACTTAAAAGGATAAAGGGATGCAGACTTAATATGAAGTGAATAATTTCTCTAGAGTAACTTTACTCTCAAAGTAGAATTCTTCACCTTTTGTCCACATCTTGGATATGGCCCATTTATATCATTCAAATGGAACTGAAGGTTCGAGTTAGAACATTTTCATTATATGGAAGGTCAAGGATCATGGATCTCGTTATGTGACATGGAAACCCGACACCATTTTTTAATTTTGGGCACAAAACCCAATGTATGTAGGTTGTAATGGTGAAACCTGTGTATACGCATGATGTATAATAGTTAGGTTGTGTATATGTGGAAAAATATTATTTTTAGCTTTGGGAATTGCAAAATGGGACTTCAAGTCTACATAGGGAAATGGAAAAGACCTTCTGAGAAAATTTACATAGGGTGAGGCAAATATTGATATAACACCATGAAAAAGACTCCATCTCTCAAATTGTGGCTGATGAATTCATGAAGTGATACAAATATCAACCTAATGATGAAGAAGAATGAGCAAGTTCAAAATTAGTTTTGGAAAATTATTTTATTACATGGGGGCATGCAAAACCTCCAATTATGGGGTAATGATGGTACTCCAATTTGTCTATTCTATGGCCCTGTTGGCCCTCAACCAATTTTTGGGGAAACTTGGTCATATTTGACCCACTTTTGGACCTCGACACTTTGGTCGAGGAAGGAGCGCCCAGGCGAAACTGAGATCGCGGATCTCACCATTTTTTAAGGTTAACTGGACCCAGTAAAGGGTCCTCTAGGGTTTTTGTAATGGGTTTATGGGATGTCGGCCCATGGGTTTTCCCCATGATTAGGCCTTATTGTAAGGGTTTGTAAAAGTATAAATAAAGAAGAATGTAGTGTAGAAGAAGGAAGCAAGAGAGCAAAGTGAATGTAGTTTTGTGTGAACAGAGTTGTGTTGGTTGTGGAGCCTGATTATCTTCCTGATTCAGAGGTCCTTGCTTTCAGTCGTGTTTATACCCCATGAAGTATTTACACCCCAGAATTATGTACACTCTTCCATGTGGGGGAGTGCAGAGGGGGGGAACCCCCTCTG
>SNQJ01S0027884.1:166092-191198 GCA_010110895.2 Picea sitchensis
ATAAAGGAAGGACCTGGCAATTTCTCTAGTGGACGTAGCCCACACTGGGTGAACCACGTAAATCTGTGTCTCTCTTGTATTGTGTGTCTTCTGTGTTTTGTTTCTGCATTTGTTTTATTTTTTTGCTCCGCGGTCCTGTTTTTATAACAAGTTGCTTTGTACAAAGGAATGTATGTGTGTTAAGGCTTTGTGCTTGATAGAGAGTTGGCTATTGTTGGGTATGTGTTATATTCTTTGCATGAGTAGTGGCCCCCCCTTGGGGGAAAAAACCCCTCATACGGGGGTTCAGGGGCAGCGCCCCTGAAATTTTTTTTCTGCCTCGGGAAACATGTCACATATTTAGGTGGTTTTTCGGCACATGGATTTTTTTCGATGGTTTTCTATTTTCGGTTAAGGAATTAGGGTTTTGGACTAATCCAGGTCATTGGGTTAGGGTTTTGGATGTCACTTTCTCCTATATGTATATTGTATTGTAAACAATGTATCACAATGAATGAATATAGAATATGTTGGTTTTCCCGGTTTAGGTTTCCAGGGGAGAAATCTCTATGTAATGTTTGTATTTTCCATTGTATCTTTTCTGTTCTTTTTATGAATATCTATTTGCAATAGATATTATACAAGGTTAGAATCTACAACTATATTCCTTAACCTAGTTTTGGAAGGAGGATCTGGTGCTCAGTGCGCAAATCTCATGTATGGTACGAAGCTCGACTATGTGGCTTAGTGCACAGTAGTGAATGAATGTAAGATTCAGACAAATAATAAAGAGGCGAAGGAGTTGGTGGATGTATCCCCACATTGGGGTGAACCACGTATATCTGGTGTCTTATGGTTTTCTTTGTGTTATGTTATTTCTGTCATAAATCTGCTTAGTGCTTTGATTATGTTGTGTAATAGATAGATATGTTGTTGCTTAAGTGCTTTACTTATGTTGAGGGTAAATAAATGTTAGATCTAACTTATCATGCTAAGTGCTTAGGATATATAATAAATCATTTCTACTACGTCGATCTATCTTTGATTATTCTCTGCGATGTTGAGAAACTAATGCATGTCAATTCCTAAGCGTTAATAGAATATTCTGCAAAGTTTTATTATCATAGATATATGTCTCAGCCTGGTTACAGACACCTGTGTCCTGTAACCCCCCCTTCTTCTACCTCGGGTGATACTTCACCTGCTTTGCAGGTGTTTCCGAAAGGGTTAGTAGTCGAGGTCTTTTTGGTGCACTGTGTTGATGGGTCCTAAATCCCTTTAATTCAACAGTAGGAACCAAACCCTCCACTGATGCCCAATTAGACTCTGCAGCATTTAATAGTGGAATGGTTCTCTAGATCTTGTGATCCGACCAATTAAGCAATGGGCTTTGCGTTCTCTTGTAAAGTCATCTCCTTCAGTTTGGACTTTCTCTTTTTGTATTTTTCTCTTAGGTGGGACCGATATAAGATGGAAGCTAGTATAAACCAATTTGGAAACAAAACAATAAAAGGTTCTAAATACTGGAGAAGAGGTTGATCTTGGGATAACCTGTATCTCAAGCATGTAGACAACGATCATCTACCATAGGCCTAGTACTAATACGTTAATCATGTGAGTAATCTAATTTTTGGCTGAGATACTAATTAGTAGAAGAAAACACGCATGTGATAAAATAACAAGAAGTAAAATAATTCACTTAACTCTAATCATCCATCACATAATAACACAATGATTCATCTTTATCATTAAAGAAAAGAACTGTAAAACTTTGCATCAGATAACTTATCAATAGATTTAATAGATCTTACTTGTTGCAACATACATTCATGAGAGGAGATAGGAAATAGTTCTTCTCCACATCCAATCATACATGCATTTGATGAAAACACAACTTTGTCTCTGGTCCAGAAGGACTTCTCAATTAAAGGTAACTCCAAAATAATTCTTAACAAAACCAGAAATGAGAGTTTCTTGCAGCAACCATCGACCCTTAACTAATCGGTCGATGATCTTATTTATAACATAAAATTAACTAAAAATAACGGCTAAAGTGCAGATGACTAAAACAAAATTCACCACGTGGCATTATCTCCTAACAGTTTTCTAATAGTCATCTCAAAATATCACTTAAAAGGGTGACTCTTATCATACTTTGACCAACTGATGAATAACTCCTCGCAGGTGTTGTCGTATGGGAATCTATGTTGTTCCATCAGAGCCACCTAAATCTCTCTTATATCTATCGTGTGTGCCTGATACTTAACTAAACTGGCACTCAACTATTGCAACATGGCCCAAGCTTTGATCGGGTGTTCCATAAACCGTCATGCCTGAATCAACTCTCTTGGTATTGTAACCTTTGCTATTTCCTCGGCCTATGATGAATCTTTCTCGGTGTGCGATTTGACCATGTCGTGCAAGTCATCGAAGTCATCGGGTGTGCTGAACTTGGGAAGTTCAATATCCTTCATCACCTTGTTGATTTTTCTGTACCAGTTTCTCTCGGATTTCTCGGTGAGGTTACCGAGCCATTGTTTGCTCAATACTCGGAGGATTTTTTCCTACAATCAAAATTAAAATTGTTTAGATATTTCATATAGAACAACACTTGGCAAAATATATGTATAAAGTGAAAGCGTGAAGAATCCAGACTGGTGCATACCCGTAAAGCTTGCTAAACCTGGTTGTTTGATACTTATGTGATCTCTGCAATCCTTCGGGTTGTTGGCACTGCTTCTGTTAGTGTCATCATATTTTCTCTAGTTAAGGTGGGTTGCAGCCGCATGCCATAGAATGATAGATCAAGTACGAAAAAAATATGAGAGTATAAGTCACGCCAGTGGCCAGTTTCCCCTTGGATTCGGGAAAGGATTTCAAAGCCAAACATGTGCCTATAGTACAAGTATGTTCCAAAATAATCAAATCCTATCATGAGGGAAGTCGTTAGGCACCTCAGGTCAAGGAAATTTGTGCAAACCGAAGTTGCATCAGCAAGTTCATCAACCCTCATCAGCTCATCACGAAGGCTAGAGAATTGAAAAATCGAGATGATCATACCACACACCCTTTGCAACTCTCATCGGTTGCATATCATACGCCCTGGAACATACTCATTGCACGGATGTGCCACAAATTTTTTTTAGTTTTCTTCAAAACATCATGTCGCCAGGAATCTAGTGTTCCCTAGCATGTTTCCACTCAATACCCACTCTGTTATAAATTCTGGATGTTTTTCATGTGTTCTACTCACCAGCCAAGCTTATGCTTTGTTGGTAATTTTCCTTGCGAACTGATGCAGGAGCATCTCTCCACGTCAGCCAGCCATGTCAGCGCATGCATTCAAGGATGAAGAGAGGCGCAACCTTCATCTTCAATTTTGTAATTGAATGTAAATTAATGTTGTAGGTTGTTGAGCCATAGATCCATGCCTTTGTGAAGGCATTAGGTAGGTAGGCCTTAAATGTTTGTAAGGCTGAAATCTAGATCCAATTCTGGACTAGACAGTTATTCATTGTAATTGAATAGGGTAGGTAGATTGGAGGGAAGAGCTCGAAGAGCCCCTCAGGTAAAAGAGATTTTGTATCTCATTTTGAAAAAGGGGGGTTGTAAGTGGTAGTGGTTGTGGGAGGAGAGCAATAGAGAGCTCGAGAACACCCTTGTACAAACAGGCATTTGCCAACTTAATACAAATAGAAGCAATTTTTCCTGCATGTATTCTATGTTGAATGAATGTCTGTGAGTGTTCTTTTATGTTGTAGATGTATGTTGTAGGTTTGCATTTGCAGGAGTTCTTGATTTCAGGCTTGAGAGGTCTTTGAGGCTTCATACCAGGAGGGTGTGATAGAACACTGCGGGTTCTGATAGCCATGCATAGAGGTTCCATATCTGAACTCTGCGGATTCAGACAAAGACGTGCCAGGTGAGCACATAGCTGAAATCATCAACTCAGGATGAATACCTATGAGGTTGTTGAATACCTCAGGAGGCAAGGTTGTGGGAGAAGAATACAGTTGCAGACAGAATCACTGAGGATTCTGTGAAGCTCTGCCTAGTGGGAATTGAGCATATGCACAGTGATGYATTGAGAAGAACTTTGYTGTGAGTTCAAGGAGAACCAGAATCACTGAGGATTATGAGAAGCTCTTCCAAGTGAGCATTGAGTAGGTGCATAGGTGCATAGAAGAGTACAAAACTATTGGATGTTCTGTGAGAAGATACTCTGCCACGAGGGCATTGAGACAGTGTGTAGACAGGCACAGGAGAAGAGAACTCTTTTGAGTTCTAGAATTTGAAGAAGAATCCACTGAGGGATCTTCGTAGGGTTACTAAACACCCTAAGGCTCAACAAGAAGTTGCTTGAGGTATAGGATATCCAGGAGGGCATCCAAACATTCTCCATCTGCAGGAGAAAGGAAGAAGGATAAAATCCCTTAGGGGTCTGAGTGGTTGAGAATCTCAGGAGGGATAGCACTTTGTGTGCGTGAAAACTTTGCAGAGGCGCAGAAGTTAAAGAATCCCTTGGGGATTCAAGGATAAGCTCAAGAGGAATAGTGCTTTCAACGCACGGAGCTATAGCTGCAAGGAACACAGAGGTCGAAGAACTCTTTGGAGAGTTCAGAGTTCCCAAATCTCAGGAGGGATAGCATTTTCATATATGCGAGGGGAGAAGCTCAAGGTAAAGGAGTTCGCAGAGAAAGAGAAGACAAAGGTCAAGGCCTTTGGACCGCTTGGAATTCTCCCAAGGTTGGGAAGAAAGTGCACAAGTTTAGGAGGGAGAATAGTATCCGTCAGATCGGCTAGAGAAAGAGATCTGGACCATTGATTTTCACGTCCAGAGAGTGCGCAGGAGAAGAGATTATCTGAACCGTCAGATCTTGAGAAAATCACCCGTCAGCCGTCAGATCTGATAGGATTTGCACAAGATTTAAGATTCGTGAACCGGAGGGTGAAAATCCTAAAATAAGCATCGGGATATCGGGATTTTAGCCATCGGAATATCGGGAGTCTCGAAGAGAGGAGATCGAGCGACCCATCGGTATTTTGGCTACCAGGGTTTTGAGTTGACAAAGAATTTTTGTCATCGAGGTATCGAAAATCCCGAAATTGCGAGATTGGATCAGGGTCGTCCATCTGTTGGGGAAACGTGGCAGATATCCAGACTATCAGGGAAAGTCTCGATAGAAAAGTCAAACCGATGCATCGGGGTTCGGCGTTTCGTGAATCTTAAGGACAAGACTTTCGGAGCACCGAAAGTCATGAAATCCCAAGATTTAATCAGGACCATCCATCTTGAGGGGACGCATGGCAAAGATCTAATATCTCGGGAAAAGTCCCGAAAGGGAAGACTCCGTCGGAGTTTCGAGACTCAGCAAATCGAAAGTTTTGTGGGCAAGAGATCGGGTAAATCCATGCTAGAAACCCTGTAATCGATCAGAGTCGTCCATCAGTTGGGACATGTGGGAGAGATCAGGAGCCACATCGGTAAATCAGAGATCGGGGATTCAAGAGGACAAAGAACTCTTGACATCGGCGATCACAAAACCCCGAAACCTGAAATTATCAATCGGGGAAAAGTCATAGGCACGTGCAGAGGCCATGACAGGGCAATAAGGACCTGTGGATCGGGAATTTGAGATTCCAGTGGGAATCGAAAGAGCCTCTTCGGCTCGAGGGTGAATTTGAATGATCCTTTTGACCGGGAGGTCGGTGCAGAGACCCTGCGAGGTATGCGTACTGCGTCACGAACCTAGTCTAATCAATTTTTTCCCTTTGGGCCCTTTTCAAGTTCCCTACGCATAAGACAGATACATTGTCGCACCATGGGAACTCCTCAAAACACATTGTGGGGCATGCGAAGCATCCGAAGCACCAGGATTGAGACCCAAAACATTTGGGATTCATTCTTACCTACAACAGGCATTCTCGAGGCTCCAAAAGGAGGTTTCTACCTACGCGTGGAAATGATGGTATCGCCTCGATCGGAGGCCGAAGTGGAAGAAGTTACGTCAGAAGGAAGAACATTGGAAGCCATGCCTCCCCAACAACAGATACCCTAGAGAAGAGGAAGGCCAAGGAAGAATAAGGAAGCTTGGGAAAACCAAATCCCGATCAATTCATGCACAAGATCGGTCGCCAAGGAATTACTTATGTGTGTTATCTGGCTAGAGCCTGTCAAAACCACAAGTCGAGGGAGTGGGAGAAGAACGAGGAGGAAAGATGCCTTGGGTTCTAACGTTTGAGCATCGACTCAGCAGTTGGAGCAAGCAAAACTCGCCATTGTTGAACTCTACCCAGAAAATATAGAATTAAGACAGCAATTGGTGGCAAAGAACCTTGAGGTGTCAGCATCACAAGGTCATGAAGCGAACGTGACATGGCTCAAGAGACAGCTTCAGGAAGCATAAGCTAAAATTGTGCAGCTGCATGAAGCACAAAGGGTGTCGGAAGAACAGAAAATGAAAACATCTTAGGTATCAAGAAGACGCCAGGGAGAAAGTCCGCATGGACCTTGTTAGTGCATAGAAGAGGCATGATTGACGAACTCTATTTTGTATTCTCAAACGTGGCACAAAATCTTAATAGTTTTCCTTTTTGAATTTTTTCATGTTCTTAATGCAAATTGGGTTGGTTGGCCAAAAGGTGAAGACTGTCTCTCTTGTATGTAATCTGAGCTCGATGGGGATCTAATATAAAGTCTTGAACTTTGATGAAAGGATTCTGGTTGTAGTGGTTGGATGCATCGTTTCTTCTCTTTGTGTGTGTATCTACTGTGGTCTTTCTCCAAATTTTATTGTAAGTTAGCCCTGAATTTATACTTAGTGGTACTCTGATTTACTTTGTATTTTCATTGATATCCTTCTTCGAAACCTCTAATGTCGATCAATTTCATCGTACAACACTAACGTGGAAAAACTGACTCAGGGTGCGACTTGGACCTCGGGAATCGATAACGACTCAGGGAAAAATAGATCGTATGTTTAACCACTCTGGAAATGACATAAGGCAGATGAGGACAGGTGGTTTGATCATGTATCTTAATCATATTCGAGGTTTCAACAATATGTGTGTGTTAAAATAAGCTTGGGACTGTCGATGTCGAAAGGTATCAGGGATCGGCTATCAGCGAAGCCTTTATTTCTTCGTTAACTCTTACTCTTTTATCCTTTTACCGATGTTGAAGGGATCGGTCATCGGCGATATCATTGTGTGATGCATGTTGCGAAAGAAAACTCCCTTCTGCCGACATTGATGAAGATCGGCGCTCGATGACCTCGATTCTCTCAAGTGATTCTCTTTCATCTTTAATTCTTCCTTATGCCGAATTCTTGAGCGCGTCAGGGAAATGTTTTGGTTGTCGATTCTTTAATTAAATGTTAGTCTTTTTAGGTTATGGGTTTTTGCATGTTCAAGCAAACTTTGAGAGACCTAAATGAGAAGCAAAATGATAAGCAAAGGCAACATTTTTCATACTGAAGTCAAATTAGACAGTGCAAAAGATCAAGTGGTACCCAAAATGTAAAATTTGACATAGGATTTTTAGGGTGTGTTGAGTGCTCAACAAATGGCGACTTAATGGGAAAAATCAGAATCTGTGTTCCTCGTTTTGGCTCAGCTGATACAAAATATGGTGGGGAACTTAACTGGTTTTAAATTAGATATTTTTTTACCCTTGCATTTGAAATTCTCCGGTTCATTCTTTTGGGTTTGCCTGTGGGGTTTTTAACCTTTATTCCTCTTTTGTTTCCTGTAACCCTGACTCAAACCCTCTTTTACCAAATTCTAGTAAATTATTCCCTAACATAGAGCCTTTAATTACCTTTACTCACTTGTTACGGTGTCGCTTTGCTGCCAGCGAGCGTCCATAGCCACGGAAAAGTCACCCCGACATCACAGACCTTGCTCTGCTACCAGTGAGAATCCATAGCCCTGACGGAGTTATTTGCATACCCTCTCCTAATGTTCACTCATTTGATAAGGTCAATTTTATTTCAGCAGAATGCCCTGAGCGAGTGGGAGAGGATGATGTCTGTTTATTTTGCAAAATGAGATGGTTAAGGTGAATCCTTTGTTAACTTTGTATTCTGGGTTCATGTAGTCCTTTTCATATTTCCTTCTTTCCCTTAAGGTTTTACCAGACCACCAGACAAACACGTCTTCATTTCTCCAAAAAATTTCATTTGCGCAGGTTAGATAGAGGACCCCTCAAAACAACTGCAGGTTCCCCAATGTTTCTTATGTTGTATGTGAGTGATGAGTTAGGAACAAAGTTCTCCATGTCGCATGTTTTGAGGTCAACCATTGTCTTGCTGAACACAAACTTCAAAAGTGCTAAAATAAAACAACAAAATAAAGAAAAAAAAAATCATTTCGTAATTGGCCTAGCTTAAAACCAAAATCGCAAAAGCAAGCACAAAAAACAAAAAAAATATTATTATTATTATTATTATTAATGGAAATATTGTTTTAGGGATTGGCCATTCACTGGGAGGGCGTCAGGTTCCCCCCTCAGATTTTGTAACCGGTAAGTTCCTGCCCCAATATTCTCATCCACCTGAAAAGGTCCAAGCCATAGATTCTAAAACTTAGAATGTTTGCCTTTAGACTTGTTTTCTCTGTCCATTTCAAGACTAAGTCTCCTACTTCAAAATTATTCTCTTTGGCCTTATTCTTGTCAAACCATCTTTTAATGATCTGTTGGTGGGCTATAAATTTTGATTTAGCTCTTTGCCTTTATTCTTCCAGCATGAGCAAAGTGTCAATCCTTTGTTGTATTACTGATGAACGTTGTCCTCTGGAATATTGGGCAAGTTGAAGAGATGGAAGATAAAGCTCATTTGGGAGAATGGCTTCCTACTCATATACTAGAAAGTATGGGGAATTTCCTATAGCTTCCTTGGGTGTGACTCTGTCTTCCCATAAAGCGTTGTGGAGTAAATTATGTCAATTCCTTTGGTTGGTTGCAACCATTTTCTTCAATATTCTCAAGAGGTTCTTATTAGTTGATTCTTCCACTCTGTTTCCCTATGGATAATAATTTGCAGAGTACGTGATTATGATTCCTTTGTCTAGAGAAAACTCCATCAATAGGGTGGAGGAAAAGTAAGTTGCATTATCACAAACTAGGACAGAAGGGACACCAAACCTGGTGATTAGTTGTTGTTCTATGAATTGGATTACCACCTTCTCATTTACAAGAGTCAGAGGGATGACCTCTGCCCATTTCGTGAAATAGTTGGTGGCAGTGAGTATGTACTTGTGTTATTTTGAAGGGCTTGGTGTAATTTCTCCTATCATGTCTAACCCCCATTGCTCAAAATGCCTAGAAATGGTCACCGGTTGGAGTGGGACTACTTCTCTCTTCTCTCTCTCAATGCTTATTTGACAAGCTTTGTAGTTTCTAGAGTATGAGTGAGAGTCCTTGAACAAAGTGGGCCAATAATAACTAGCTCTCAGTATCTTATGAGCGGTGGTGTTTCCTGCAAAATGTCCACCGGTAGGGCCATTGTGGAGCTCCTTAAGAACTTTGTCTACATCTTCACGTTCGCGACCTCTTAAAAATACCCCATCATAATTAATCTGAAAGAGTACCAAATTTATGAGGCGATATTCTGCAGATTTCAACCTAAGAGCTCTCCTTTCCCTGGGTTTGAGATTTTATGGGCAAGACCCATGGTGCAAGAGATAAATCAAATTCTCATACCAAGATTCTTGCCTTGGGGATATGTATGAAGCTTCACCACACCATAATGCCATTTCATTTTCCCATATGTGGTCTTCATTTACTTGGTCTTGAGATTCAGCTGCCAATTTGCATAATCCTTTTCCTTTAACTAATTTACCAGGTTTTATTTCTAGATCAAATTCTTGGACTAATATCATCTAGTTCCCTCTTCTTTCCCCCATCTCCTATTGAGTGAATAGGGATCGGACTGTGGGGTGAGGCACAATTACTTTGGTGTGGTTCTTGAGGATGTAAGACCTTACATGTTTTATTTCTTTATAAACTGCATAAGCATGTTTATATATAGCAGGATAATTTAGTTCGGCTCCTTGGAGGTTAGTGCTCATGAACGACACTAGAGCCTCGTTGTTGTCATCATCCTTCTGAGTTAGAATCGCAGCTAACAATTGATCGGAGGAAAAATTATATAGGAAGAAATCTCTATTAAAATCGGGACTTCACAACACGGGGGCTTGAGATATAGTAGTTTTAATATTTCTAAAGGCATCCTTTTTCTCATCATCCCACTTAAATTGAACATCTTTGCGGATCATTTTTTGTAATGGTCTGATAGTCTCGGAAAAATCGGGTGTGAACTTCCTTACAAAATTGATTTTCCGAAGAAGGATTGCATTGTCTTTTTATTGTGAGGTAACGAAATTTGAGTTATATCTCTGACTCTCTCAGGGTCTATGTGAATTCCTACTTGGGATATGATATGACCTAATATCGTTCCTTCTTCCACACCAAAGGTAGTTTTCTTGGGGTTTAAATATATACCGTATTTTCTACACCTTTCAAAAATCTGGGTCAAGTGTTGGATGTTCTCCTATTTGTTCTCTGAATATATAGTCACGCCGTCCAGATACACTACTACACACTCCTTGATCAGTCCTTGAAACACTACATCCATTTCCCTTTGAAAGGTTTTCCCTGCGTTGATTAATCCAAAGGGCATGTGTTTGTAAGCAAAATTTCCCCACTTGGTTCGGAAGGTGGTTTTCAAATGGTCTTCCTCTGAAACCAGAACTTGGTTGCAACCTGAGAAACCATCCAGCAGAGAGAAAATCTCAAAGCCAGAAATGGTCTGCAAGATTTTCTCCATCGGTGGGACTGGGTAGTTGTCTTTTTTTTAAGCTCTATTAAGGTTCCTAAAATCTACACATAAGAAGATTTCTCCCAACTTTTTCCTCACAGGAACCAATGTCTCTACCCACGCGGAATTTCTAACCTGGAAGATAATTTTGGCATCTAAAAGTTTCTTCAACTCCTGACACATGAGAGGTTTCAGGGATGGGTGGTACTTTCAGAGCTCCTGTTGGAAGTGTTTCACTTCAGGTTTTAATGGGATAGTGTGTTGAATGATACAGGTATCATAAATTTTCAGATTTCATTAGGACCGTGCAAAGACATCTTGATATTGTCTGAACAGTTTGAGATAAGTCTTCCTTTCCTCTTTAGATATAGTTTTGCTGATTTTTATATTTTTTGGGTTTTCTAGGGTTTCAAGATTTATATTTTCATGCATGGGACAGGAACTACCGGTCTTCGCATTTTTGGGCCCCTTAAACCGTTCTTTTAGGTCAAAAAGGTTTTCTAAATTAGCTATCCCCTTCAGGATTGTGTGAGACTTCAATTTGTCAGTCATTTGACCCATCCGAGGATCAATTGTTGTTGATTGTTCCTGGAATACTTCATCGACAATAGCTAATTCTTTGAAAATATCTTGGTTAGTCATAAAGTTTATGATCTATTCATCTCCTTCAAATAATTTCCAATTAGAAATGTTGTTAGGCACCAATGTTTTGTAGAGTAGTTCCACAGTGAACCAGGAGGCTTCATAATCTTCTAGAGGTGATAGGCTTGAAGTAGTTGTAGCCAGGGAATCAATAAGGATATTCTTTTCTCTAGGGATCATTGTAATATTGAAAGATTCAAAATTCTCTATTAACCTATGCACTTCCTATTGATAATTATTTAGGTGTGGGGATATGCAATTTATAGTATTCCTTACTTGTCTAAAGATAATTTAGGAATCCTTGAAAACCTTCAATTCTTTGACGTTTAAGTCTATGGATTTATTTAACCCTTGTACTAGAGCTTCATACTCGACGGTGTTGTTTGTTCATTGAAACTCAAGTCTACAGGATAGGAAATGATGTTTACCCTTTGGATCAATGAGTATGCACCCTGTCCCATACGCTTCCTGCAATTTAGATTCATCAAAGTATATGGTCCAAATTTGAGAGCGTAGGTTATTTGTTTCCCCTTTCTTATCACTTTATTTCTCTCTTATCTTTTGTTTCGTGATTTCTAGCATAGGTTCTTAGTAGAAGAGGGTTTCCTATGTCGGTATTGATGATTTCTCTTGAAACACCATTTTAAAATTTTGAGTGAGAGGGACATCATATGAGAGAGGGGAGAAGTTTTTGAAGTAGGAGTCATGGGAATAATTGCCTAGCACAGGGAATTCTTTCGATGAGGGTTCATTTAGGGTTTCTAGATCAGTGATTGTATGTTTCAGATATCTTTCCCTATCAATTATGATCATATTTTTTAATGGTAACCAAAGGTGTGCCCAATATGTACTAAAGTATCTGTTTAAATTCTCAGACCAATCTCGGCTTAAGAATAATCCATAAGCTTTTGGGATGTCTACTATAATCAATCACTTGCACAAACTTAGGATATGTGGCTATTCTGATCATAACATCTTTGAGTTCTCCCATGCCCTTCACCTAGGTTTTGTCTAGTTGTATTACATGTTTATCACTCTTGAGAGGAACTATGTTTAGTTTTTTACAGATAGACAATGGCATAACGTTAGAGGATTCTCCTGAATCAACCAAACAATTGTGGAGTTTCTTGTTGAAGACTTCAAATGTTAAAAGCAAAGGTGGGACAAAAGGTCTTCCCTTCTTATCTTTATAACAAGCGTTCACAGTTGGTTTATTCCTTAGCTCTGTGGGGATTAGGTTTCTTCTTGGTTCAGTGCTCGTTGTAGGATTTTCTACTGATTTCAAAGCTTGTAACAGGAATTCATTTTGCTGAGGGATCCTACAAATGTCCATGACTGGTATATTAGCCTTCAACTTCTTCAAATCTTCAACTACGTTGTAATCGAGTTTGGGTGATTCTAAGGTATGGATTATTATAGGGTTCTTACGGGGAGAAAAAGGTGATTTCAGGTGATCAGGGGCTATCTTTCCCCTAAAGTTTGGGTGGTAGAAATATATTTAGAGACAGGTGGACCCTTACTTCGCATTTGCACAACCGAGACCTCTGCGGGTGGTTCTTGAAAATCAAATAAATCATTGGAAGGCATGATTAGGTCAGGATCCCATATCATCATGGTTTTATCTTCTGGTGGATCAATCTCTTCCTGATCAACAACATTCATAACTGAACCACTTGGTTGTTCGGTCAGGGATACTTCATCTAGAAACTAGTTGGCCATTAAATTCATGGCATGCACCCATTGAGGGCAGTCTCTTTTAGAGTGGTTCTCTTGATGGTAAGTACAGAAAGAGTCAGATGTTACATTTCCCAGATCTATATTTAAGTTAGCTAGGGGGGGTTCAATTTCTTTAAACGGTGGGTTTATTTTAAAGAAATGCTTATAGGTCCTTTGGCCTTGGTTTCCTTCCCATGCATTTCTCTTGATGTCTATGATCTCGTTCGATAATTTCTTAACCATGCATTGTAGGTATTCTATATCTCCATTACCCTTTTCGGGAGCTTGTTTTTCTTGTTTCCCTGGCGGTCTAGTCAAAAGGAGTCCTCCCCTGGGAGGAGGTTGGACTTATTTTTTAACTAATGAGACCTGACCTTCCTTAAATCCCTTCATTTGGAACTCTATCATTTTGGATTCTTCAAGATTCTTAGCTAGGGTTCGTTTGGCATCCCTCTTCGCAAACATGGAAATAGAAGTTGGGAGGGCATTAGCGTATATTTCGATTTGCAACTACTAAGTTGGTTTAGCTTCAGGTTGGAATTTGTTCAATATAGTTTTGAATATTTGATTGAAATATTTAATATTCTCCTTTGAACTCATGGTGGTGGCAAACAATTCAGCCATCAAATCTCCAATAGGGGTTTCCTCGAAAAATGTATCTAGAAAATCCTTCTGAAACTTTGTCCAACTAGTTATGGATCCTACCGGTAAGTTAAAATACCATGTGGAAGTTGACTTCTCAAAAGTGCAAGGGAACATCCTTCAAACTACATATTCATGTTGGAAATTCATCAGTCTGATAGCCAGTATGAATTTCTTGATATGATCTTCAGGCAATCCTGAGGTCTTGGGATCAAATTTAGTCAGTAACTTCTCTAGGTGTCGGGGAAGGTTATGAACTAGCCCTGGAATGGCCAAAGAGTCTCTAGCCAACCAAGGTTGATTGTTCTGTGGTAGGTTTCCCCTTTCTTCATCATGGTCATTGTTTCCTTTCATATCTTCGGATCCTGAGTTAAAATCTTCCTCTTCTGAAAATTCGTTTGGTTCAGAGATGTCATCAGCTGGCATTTCAGGGATTAGATTTAGAGGGTGTTCGATTTTGGTGATTTTGAATTCTAATAGGTCTTCTACTGTGTGCATAAAAACCTGTTCGGGGGTGTTGACCACTGGTCTACTTATTTTTTGTCTTCGAGGAAGTATTAGAGCTAAAGACAATGCATCGATCTGTCGAGCGTATGCTCTTGTGATTCTTCTGAATTGATTTAATTCCTTGTGAGGGAGAGTGTAAGGTATGTCATGGAACAAGTGTTCTTCCTCGGGCTGGGGTGAGTTACTCATTTCAAGAGTACTCAGTGTGTGTGGGTTGTCTTGGGAATGACTAGCCATCCATGTGGGTTGTTTTGAATCTACAGGTTGTTTGAAATATTATGTGGAATATGTATTCATCCATTCATTCTTCAGGCCCTCCTTCTAGCGCCAATTTTGTTGATGGGTCCTAAATCCCTTTAATTCAACAAGAGGAACAAAACCCACCATCGAATCCCAATTAGACTCTGCAGAGTTTATTAGTGGAATGGTTCTCTAGATCTTATGATCCATCCAATTAATCAATGGGCTTTACATTTTCTTGCAAATGAATCTCCTTAAGTTTGGAATTTCTCTTTTTGTGTTTTTATCTTAGGTGGGACCAATATAAGATGGAATACGGTATAAAACAACTTGGAAACAAAATGGAAAAAGGTTCTAAATACTGGAGAAGAGGTTGATCTTGGGATAACCTATTGCTCAAGCATGCAGACAATGATTGTCTACCACAGGCCTAGTACTAATACGTTAACCGTGTGAGTAATCTGATTTCTGGCTGAGATACTAATTAGCAGAAGAAAAAAAACATGTGATAAAATAACAGAAAGAAAAATAATTCACTTAACTCTAATCATCCATCACATAATAACACAATGATTCATCTTCATCATTAAAGAAAAGAACTCTAAAACATTGCATCAGATAACTTATCAATAGATTTAATAGCTCTTACTTGTTACAACATACATTCATGAGATGAGATAGGAAATATTTATTCTCCACATCCAATCATACATGCATTTGATGAAAACACAACTTTGTCTATAGTCCAGAAGGACTTCTCAATTAAAGACAGGTCCACAATAATTCTTAACAAAACCATAAATGAGAGTTTCTCACAGCAACCATCGACTCTTAACTAATCAGTCGATGCTCTTATTTATAACATAAAATTAACTAAAAATAATGGCTAAAGTGTAGATGAGTAAAACAAAATTCGCCACATTGCGTTATCTCCTAACAGTTGTCTAACAGTCATCTCAAAATATCACTTAAAAGGGTGACTCTTCTCATACTCCGACCAACTGATGAACAACACCTTCCAGGTGTTGGCGTATGGGAATCTGTGTTGTTCCATCGGAGTCGCGTAAATCTCTCTTATCTCTATCGCATGTGCTCGATACTTAACTAAACTGGCACTCAACTGTTGCAGTATGGCATGAGATTTGATTGGGTGTTCCATAAACTGTCATGCCTGACTCGGCTCTCTTGTGCCTGTCACCTTTGTTATTTCCTCAGCCTACGATGAATCTTTCTCGGTGTGAAATTTGACTATGTAGCGCAAGTCGTCGAAGTAATCAAGTGTTCTAAACTCGGGAAGTCTAATATCCTTCATCACCTTGTTGATTTTTCTGACCCAGATTCTCTCAGATTTCTTGGTGAGTTAACTGAGCCATTTTTTGCTCAATACTCAGAGGCATATTTCCTGCAATCAAAATTAAAATCATTTAGAAATTGTGTATAGAACAACACTTGGTAAAATATATGAACAAAGTCTAAGCGTGAAGAATCTAAACTGGTGCATACCTATAAAGCTTGCTAAACCTGGTTGTTTGATACTTATGTGATCTTTTCCATCCTTTGAGTTGTTGGCACCTCTTCTATTAGCGTCGTCATATTTTCTCTATTTAGGGTGGGTGACATTTGTGTGCCATAGAATGATAGATCAGGAACGAAACAACTATGAGAGTCGAAGTCATGCCAGTGGCCAGTTTCCCCTTGGAGTCGGGAAATGATGTCAGAGCCAAACATGTTCCTATAGTAAGAGTATGTTCCAAAAGAATAGGATCATGTCATGAGGGAAGTCGTTAGGCACCTCATCTCGAGGAAAGTTGTGAAAAATGAAGTCGCATCAGCAAGTGAATCAACCATCGTCAGCTCATCATGAAGGCTAGAGAATTGAAAAATTGAGATGATCATACCACAGACCCTCTGCAACTCTCATCGGTTGCATCTCACATGCCCTGAAACATACTCGTCACATAGATGTGCCACATAAAATTTGTAGTTTTCTTAAAAACATATCGTCACCAGGAATCCATTGTTCCTTGGCACATTTCCACTCAATGCCCGCTCTGTTACAATTTCTGGATGTTCTGCATGTGTTCTACTCACTAGTTGAGCTTATGAATTGTTGGTAATTCTCCTTGCAAGCCCAATTTGATCAAAAATTTTCTTTGGGCCCTTCTCAAGTTCCCTACACATAAGACAGATACACTATCGCACCATGGGAACTCCTCAAAACACAAGACTAGGAGTGCAAAGCAGTCAAAGTGCTAGGCTTGAGCCCTAAAATGTCTGGGATTCATTCTTACCTGCAACAGGCATTCCCGAGGCTTCAAAAGGATGTTCCTACCTGCATGCAGATTCGAGGGTATCACCCCGATCGAAGGCCAAAGTGGAATAATTTACGCTGGAAGGAGGAACATTGGAAGCCACACCTCCCTAATAGAAGATACCCCAGAGAAGAGGAAGGCCAAGGAAGAATAAGGAAGCTTGGGAAAACCAAATCTTGATTGATTCGTGCGCAATATCAGTTGTTGAGGCATTACTTATGTGTGTTATCCAACTAGAGCCTGTCGAAACCACAAGTCGAGGGAGCGGGAGCAGAATGAGGAGGACAAATGCCTCAGGTTCTAACATTTAAGAGATGACTCGGCAGCTAGATTAGGCACAACTCACCATTGTTGAACTCTACCAGGAAAATAGAGAATTAAGACGGAAATTGGCGGCAAAGACCCTTGATGTGTCAGCATCACAAGGTCGTGAAGGGAACATGACATGGTTCAAGAGAGAGCTTCGGGAAGCGCAAGATACAATTGTGTAGTTGCGCAAAGCACAAAGGGTGTCAGAAGAATAGAAAATGAAAACATCTCAAGGATCGCGAAGCAGCTGGGGAGAAATTCCACGCAGACCTTATTAGCGTGCAGCAAAGGCATGATTGACAAACTCTATTTTGTATTCTCAGACATTGAACAAAATCTTACTAGTTTTCCTTTTTTAAATTTTTTCAAGTTCTTAATGAAAACTAGGTTGGTTGGCCAAAAGGTGTAGACAGTGTCTCTTGTATGTAATCTAAGCTCGATGGGGATCTAATATAAAGTCTTGAACTTTAATGAAAGGATTCTGGTTGTAGTGGTTGGATGCATCATTTCTTCTCTTTGCATGTGTATCTACTGTGTTCTTTGTCCAAATTTTCTTGTAATTTAGCCCAACATTTATACTTAGTGGTGCTCTAAGTTACTTTCTATTTTCCTTGATATCCTTCTGCAAAACCTCCGACGTCAATCGATTTCATCATACGACGCTGACGTGGAAAAACTGACTCGAGGTGCGACTTGGGCCTCGGGAACTGATAACGAATCAAGGGAAAACTAGATCTTATGTTTAACCACTCTGGAAATGACATATGGCAGATAAGGACAGGTGGTTTGATCGTGTATCTCAATCAGAGTCAGGGTTTCAACAAAATGTGTGTGTTAAAATAAACCTAGGACTACCGTTTTCGAAAGGTATCGGGGGTCGACAACTAGGGATAAACTTATCACATTCTCTAAGGACTATCTTTCTAAAACTCATCGATGTCGAAAGGTATCGGGGATCGGCTATCGACGAAGGATTTATTTCTTAGTTAATGATTAATCTTTTAGCCTTTTACTGATGCTGAAGGGATCGGTCATCGGCGATATCCTTGTGTGATGTCTATCACAAAATAAAACTCCCTTCTGCCGACACTGATGAAGATCGACGCTCGATGACCTCGGTTTTGTCGAGTGATTCTCTTTCATATTTAATTCTTCCCGATGCCGAATTCTTGAGAATGTCGGGGAAATCTTTTAGTTGTCGATTCTTTAATTAAATGTTAGTATTTTTAGGTTATGGGTTTTCGCATGTTCAAGCAAAATTTGAGAGACCTAAATGAGAAACAAAATGATAAGAAAAGGAAACAGTTTTCATACTAAAGTCGAATTAGACAGTGAAAAATATCAAGTGGTACCCAAAAAGTAAAATTTGGCATAGGCTTTTTAGGGTGTGTTGAGTGCTCAACACGTTGTAAGTGTTGAACCCTGCTTCTACCCCTATGCCAACAAATGGTTTTGTTGCCGAGACCTGAAACTGTGATTTTTGGGAACTGAAGTAAATAAAAAGATAAGCTTCGTGCGTAGATCTGTTGCTGAAGTGCGCAATCCTCTTCTTGACTTGTGAATCTTTGTGCCAAGAAGGTAAGTTGATCTAAAGAAAAGAGGTAAGATCCTAAAAGAAGCAAGCTTTGTGCTTTGGTAAGAGAAGGAAAAGTGAAAATTTTTGTTTTGAAAGTATGAATTTAAGTATGTTTAATAGATTATGTCCTAGCCTAAAAGCTAGGGCGCAGTTGAAAGAAAGAGTTGATTTGAGTAAATTTAATGGAAATGAAGAAATATATGTTGTTCCTATGCATAGAGAGAGTTTTTGGACTAATAAGTGGATGCAGGAACCTAGAATTTGTTTTTGCAGATTGCAGGTCTAGCACTATGATCCTAGGGGAAGTGCGCAATACAAAAAAGGTTGGGGAACATTTAAAATAAAAAGAGGATTGAATTTGTGTTACAATTGCAGAAGGTTGGGACATCTTGCTAAGGAATGTCCTGAGTTAGGCCCTATTTGTCTTTGTTGTAAGGTTATTGGTCATGAGGTTGAGGATTGTTCAAGGATTATTGCTAAATTTGAAGGAATGAACATGAGACAAGAAAACTATGAATAAATTCAAGAGACTAAGGGCATGTTAGAAACCATAAAAAGAAAGAATCAGAGGAAGTTAAAACTACGTTATTACAGTTGAAAGAAATGATGTATGTTCATAAAGATGTCAGTTTGCCAGAAATCCTGAAAGAAAAGCAGTGCATAAGTGCAAGAATAGAAGACTTCGACATAGACTGTGTCTTGGATGAAGAAACACTAGTGAATACTATGAAAGAATAAACTTGGGAAATTCTGGGAAATCCTACTGTGGTACCTTCACTGGGAAGGATAGGATTGTTTAAAGGAAAAATGATAACCTTATGTGGAAGAGTTACTAATGTACCTATTATTGTTCATGGAACATCGACTGAAGAAGAATTTGAAGTCATTTGGTTTGTTGGGGACAACGCCCCTTTTCCACTATTGCTAGGTAAGACTTGGATTGAGAAGGATCGGGTCAGAAGGAAAGCAGAAGAAGAAGCTACTGAAAATAAAAATCAAGAATTAATGGATTTCATAGCTAGGAAAATAGACCGACTAATAGAAGAACGAGAGGATAAGTCGAAGCAACAGAGCAAAGTAACAACAAAAGAGGTCCAGAAAGCAAGAGAATTAGTTGTCAAGGTTGAAAGAATGCAAGATGTCTTCAAGGAGCTATCTATTCAAGAAAGAAGTATGTCCACTCAGGAAGTGTTAAGAAAAGGGATATTAACTTCAGAATCCTTGAGGGCACCTCAATAGTGCGAAGCCACTGTGCTAGGGGAATATAAGAATAAGAATGGAAAGAGGATTCCAGAAATAGTTAGAGAGACTTAAATCATATGGAATAAGGAAAGGAAGATCAATAAAAAGAATGCTAAGTTGGAAAAGCTACAGGAAGCTATAGAAATTAGATGGAAGACTTTGCAGACTGGAACCTCGGAGGAGGCAGGTTCGCAGGATTTGAACCTCACTGGAATAGCAAGTCCGTGCAGAATGGGACTTCGCCCTAGAGAAGTTATATGACCATTGGTAGTGCTCTAGCCGTTAGAATGACGCTTTGGAACGGTTATAAAACACGTTTATGGGATTATGGACCACTTTTGGACATTCAGACCGTGCCATAATGGACAGATTTACATTGATGGAAGCATTTCCTAGCTGTTGGAAGATCTGTCATGATACCCTTCTTATTTAAGTCACCGGTCATTGCGTTGGGACCACTTTTTTCTACTTGTGATTGACTGAGCTAAGCAGAGAATTGTCCAAGTGTTGATCTGTGTTATCTGAGACTAGACCCCGCCTGTCTGTTTGTCTACCCTGCCTATCTGTTAAAAGCTAGAATGTTGGGAGAACCTAGTGAATTGGAGAAGTCTGTCGAGGAAGTCCTTAAGAAGATAATGGTAGACATACCGATATACGAAGGTAGCCAGGTGTCGTCGACTAGTGGACTGTAGGCTTCCCCTTCGACCACACGTCATTCTAGCTATGTCAACCCCGTAACTAAACAACGAAGTAAGCATCGTGACGATCTAGCTAATGTGAAAAAGATCTCGTCGATCCTACCAGAATATATTCCACCTTTGGCTGGAACTGTTAACCACAATAGTATCCCTCGCGATTTTGAGTACTCTGTTTTTACTGTGTACATTCCGAAAGAAATTCACATAGTTGGGAGTTAGTTAGGACAGATCCCATTGTTGAAGAACATCAACCTCAATCTAGGAGACTGGAAGAACTACGCCATGTTGGCGCCCCACCGCTATCTCATGAATACAACTGGAAAGAAACCTTGCCTCGTCTCAAAGCCATGGATTAATGGGTTGGCACAGTCCACTGTGTTGAATGTGATGAAGATCCCACATTTTGGCTGCCAGCAGGAGGTTAATGCTTGTGTTAAGATCCTCCTGTCATGCTATCATGGCAGATATATGTGGCTAAATAGAAGGATTACTGTGGATCTGGCATTGATCCACTGAATCATAGGTTTAAGTGTGAAGGGTCCTGACCCTCAGCAGTTTTATCCAGGGAAGGCCTCGGACCGATCTTTGGCATAGCACATCAAACAAGCTTACAGAGAAGTAGAGAAAGGAAAGTGATATTACAAGGTAGCCTCTATACAAGATGGCACAGTGCACCTTGATTTCCAACTCCTAGCTAGCAATATCGTGAGGAAGAACCACCCCACACATGTCACTGGGTTCGTGGTGGACCTCACAGGAAAGTGTGTAGAGGGAATGTTGATGAACTAGGAGAACTACCTCATCAATGAGCTAGAGAACGATTGCGGCAAATCCCAGGACTTGGGATATGAATTCCATTACAGTTGGCTGATCATTTTGATCTCATTTTTTGCTTGGCAAATGCCTGAAGGAGACACTTTTCCAGAGATCGAACCTTCGGATCCGTTGGCCACACAGTTTTCAACCCTGTAGTATACCAACGACATGACGAAGCATTGGAAGTCCAATTTCGTGTTTCATGGATACTATCAACAGTTGAAGGTCTCCATTGAATCATTCTCGCATATGACACTGTGCACTCTGCACCAATACCGACTAATAGAAAAGTTTCACGATGATCCTCATTTTATCTACATCACCGCGTGCAAAGATGAGAACCAGGAAGAATTGCAGTTGTACTACACACTAACAGATGAAGATATGGAGCAGATTACAAAGGAATGGCCAGAGGAGTTTCTTGTACTTGTCACTGATGCAAAATTATCTGACACTGACACCATAAGAAGCCCCATACTTACATGGGTTGAGAATGTCAGACAATCCAATGGGACGAAGAAGAATAAAAATTATGAAGAAGTCCAAGACATCGAGAGTGATGAGGAGGACAACACTTCTGAAGATAACAGGTCTGATTCACTAAGAGGAGGAGAGGACAAAGTAGAAGGACAGGGAGGAGGAGATGAAAGAGAAGAAGAACAAGGAGGAGGAGAAGCTACAACACCTGAAGACCCCCCTGTTGGGACAGTAACACTGCATAAGAGGAAGGTTTCTCCAAAAAAAACCTCAGCAAGGAAGAATACACGCTCTAATAAGCCACACTTGGAGGCCACTCTCACAGAGGATGACATCAATCTGGCCCGTGGAGCTATGGAAGATGCCTTTGAAGACATATTGCAGAGGTATGGAGAGAAGCAAGAGGAGTTACATGGAAGAATTGAGAAAGAATTGAAGGAAGTGCAGCAAGTTGTTCGCTTGGTCCGTGCAGTACCTACTGCACCATCTGCACCTTCTTCGTCTCAGACTGCAAAATTGGGGGATGAACCATCCCAATTAAGAAGGCTTGCGGATGCAACAGAGGCTCGATTCCAGAGAGATCAAGAAGAAAATGAGAAGGCTACAAAAGCCTTGAAAAAGGAGAAAGATGAAGTCTTATCACAATTACGAACAATACAGGACAATATAGTAGCCCAGGAAAGTGATAAAGCAGAGCTTCAGGCGAAGCTTCAGGAGGAAAAAACCCAACTACAAAGGGAAAAGGAGAAGCTTCTCACAGAGAGGGCCATGGTAAAAGAAGCGGTAAGTAAAGCATGTCTCTCTATGCCAGGCTTGGCACGGGAAGAGAAAGAGTCGGTCGAAGCTCAAATAGTGAAGCTCATTGAGACCCTCCAGCAGCTTCAAGCTAGGATAACAGAATTGGAGGCCCAAATAGTATCGATCACCCCATAGGAGGTGCATGACAAGAGGGAGGAGACTGCTAAGAACACAGTTTCAAGAATAAGAGCCCTCGCCTCAGAATGTAAACAATTAAGTGATAAGAGCACCCAGACATACGAACGCCTCGACGAGAATCCATAACTAAGGAAGCTATAAGCACAGTTACAAGAAGAGCAATAGAAATCATTCTCGTTGCAGAAACAGATGAAGCTTCTCACAATAGTGGAAATAATGAAGAGATCCCAGGAGCAACGCATAGTACAACAGCATATCATTGCCCTCCAGGGTAAGGTGATGGAAGTCACGCAGAAGCTACAACATGTGCAAGATGAAGCTTGCAAGGTGTTTGAAGAGATTGTTGGATAGGGCTCACAACTAGATCGAGTGGTTGCAACAGTAGAACAACGCTTGGAAGGGATTGTTACAAAGAAGACAATCCAGGAGCTCGTTGAGCAGGAGGCTCAGGTGAAGAAACAAGTCAAGGAAGCTCGAGTTAAGCTCGAGGCCTTCGCAACAGCATTGTCCAGACCTGAGTGACTCGAGACAAGTCATAGGTGAGTGTTGGGGGCCTATTGGCCCTCGACCAAGTTTTGGGGAAACTCGGTCAGCTTTGACCCACTTTTGGACCTCGACATGTTGGTCGAGGAAGGAGTGCCCAGGCGGAGCTAAGACTGCAAATATCACTAGTTTTGAAGGTTAAGTGGACCCAATAAAGGGTCCTCTAGGGTTTTTGTAATGGGTTTATGGGATGCCGGCCCATGGGATTTTCCCATGATTAGGCCTTATTGTAAGGGTTTGTAAAAGTATAAATAAAGAAGAATGTACTGTAGAAGTAGGAAGCAAGCGAGCGAAGTGAATGTAGTTATGTATGAACAGAGTTTCTTTGTGCAAATGAATGTATGTGTGTTAAGGATTTGTGCTCAATAGAGAGTTGGCTTTGAGCCTTAACCTAGTTTTGGAAGGAGGATCTGGTGCTCAATGCGCAGATCTCATGTCTGGTGCGAAGCTCAACTTTGTGGCTTAGTGCATAGGAGTGAATGAATGTAAGATTCAGACGAATAATAAAGAGGCGAAGAGGTTGGTGGATGTAGTCCTACATTGGGGTGAACCACGTATATCTGGTGTCTTATGTTTTTCTTTGTGTGTTATTTTTTTCATAAATTTGCTTAGTGCTTTGATTATGTTGTGTAATAGATAGATCTATTGTTGCTTAAGTGCTTTACTTGTGTTGAGGGTAAATAAATGTTAGATCTAACTTATCATGCTAAGTGCTTAGGATATATAATCAATCATTGCTACTACACTGATCTATCTTTGATTATGCTCTACAATGTTGAGAAATTAATGCATGTTACTTCCTAAGCATTAACAAAATATCCTGCGAAGTGTTATTATCACATATATGTGTCCCAACCTAGTTATAGACATTTGTGCCCTATAACCCCCCCTGCTTCTACCTCGGGTATTACTTCGCCTTCTTCCCAGGTGTTGCCGAAAGGGCCAATAGTCGGGGTTTTGTTGGTGCGTTGTAAGCGTTGAACCATGGGTCTGCCCCTGTGCCAACAGGCCCATCCCATGTCTAATTTTAATATGTTTTCCCTTCCAAGAAAAAAATTTCATGTAGAACATTAATACATTTTGATGACCAATGCGGATTTTATGACCTATGTTTATCTAATCAGATATGATTTGCTTGATTACAAGACGAATGTGATATATTCTTGATCTTGAAGTGGTTTTCATGATTTTTATGTGTTTTTCATATGTGAACTAATGTTTTTTCCAAGTAGGATAATAATGTAGCCTTGGTGAATGGATTCGATCCACAAGTCAATATGATATCCTTCGCTTATTAATCCAAACCACTTTGCTAAATGAATGAGAAATTTGGGGGATATTGTCCATTCACAATAATCAAAGATGTCATCACTTAGAGTCATCCATAATGACCTTAGACAATTCGATGTGTTGTTGTTATAGAGGATTAAAGAGGGAAAACAATCCCTTGATACAAATTTCATAGAATTAGGAAGTCAAGGGACAAATCCCACCAATAAAGGGATTGATTTGTGTTGGAGTTACTTCACACACACCTAGGATTTATTTTTCCTAAGGTTATTCCTTGTTTATTAGTCATAATTAGTCATTATCCAGTCTCCTATATTTTAGGGGAGAATATTCCACCTGGAGAATATTCTCTTTCAGTTGA
>SNQJ01S0027884.1:192992-206383 GCA_010110895.2 Picea sitchensis
CTTTAGTTTGACTAGTTGAGTTGAGTTTAGATGTTGCATTGGTTTTTTCACCATGCAACATTGGGATCATCACCAAGTCACTACTCTTTGTTCAGTTAGTTAATTGAAGACTAGTTGACTAGTTAACTCGGCTAGGTGGCAGTTCACTGCCATAACTGCCTGAGAGACTAGACTAGGTGGCAGTTCACTCCCGTAACTACTGGTGTGTGTCCAGATCAATCTAGACCACCACTATGGCTCATTAGTTACTCATGTATCCTATATCTATTGTAAAGTATTCACTCTTTGAGTGTGGAATACGGTTAATGAGAATTCTTCCATTCTTTCTATCTTGCTTCTTCTTTCTCAATTTCTCTTTGCAAATGTGTGTAGTATTTTCTAGCTAGATCTATTATGTGCAGGTTCAACACATTTACAATTTGATGGGTTAGATATAACTCTTCTAATACAAATAGAGCATAGTTGATATATTAGACAACTAGTTTTTAGTATTGTTATTCTAATACCTTACTATTGTTCAAGATAACTCAAATTGGAGAGAAGAGGTAGATTTCTACCCTCATGTTCTATGAAATTTTATGAATAAAGGAAACCGAGTTTGTTGAATTTTTTAGTGTTGAATGTTTCCAAGGGTTCCAAGAACTTCCTTAAGTAGGGCCCACTCAAGGAAAGGACTAGGAACCCCTAACATCAATTTCTTTATTCTCTTTTTCTTTTGTTTTTCAAGTAGACAGACTCCTATAGAAAACATGGTACTGGTTTCCTTTACTTTATTTACCACCATTTCTTCATTTCCTATATTTTTTTGGACAACTTTAGTTCATGTAATTTCCTTTAATGCATTTAATTTACAATGTTCAGTACCTTGATTGGATCCTATGAATCTAGCATATGATGCTTAGTGTTGTAAGGTTTGAATAGTCCAGTGACAACACAAGATCATTAATTCAAGGATACCTTCTCATTTAATTGATTTCTCATCCTAGAGGTAGTGATCCTAGACCTTTACCTACCTTTTGCACATTGTTAAAAGAGATAAGAGTGAAATTCATAGACCCAAGTGTATGAAAGAAAGATTAAGATGAGTTATTAAGATTTAGCATTTGATTTCTCATAGCTTCCATTAGGTTTAGTAGTTCATATTTAACCTCTATACTTGCATATATAGTGTACAACACCTCCAAAATTTACACAATCTCTAACTTAATAATTTGCACAGTCTCTAAATTAAAATTTTCACAAAATTTACACAATCTCTAACTTAATAATTTGCACAGTCTCTAAATTAAAATTTTCAATAAATATAATGTTACAATTCTTTAACTCACTATCTTATAATCATTAAAAATCCCTTTTAAATTTATAACTACAAACCAAACCAAACCAAGTAACAAAGTGCATTGAGACTTTAAAGTAAACCTAAGAAACAACCAACCAAATAARAAAAACACACAAAATATCACAACATTTTAATGAAAACCAAGTGACATTAAAGAATCCAAAGTACACATAAAGGTGGAGGTGTGAAGCTTCATAAAGTTTCAACAAGCAGCGCACACTCTGATGACTTATATATTTTCTAAGGATAACTTGGGTACATGTATCATCAATGACAAACAATATATTGAATGTGTTCATGAGCATGATAACTTGGGTACTTATATATTGAAAATGATAGTGAGCATGAGTCTCTTCATGCAAATGTTCACAAGATATGATTCACTAAGCAAAGTGTTGGTAAAGTGAAAAGATACGATTCACCATTTTTATAACATTTAATTTTAAAAATATCTCTTACCATTTTTATTTGTAAGAGTACTCTAGGATTATTCTAGAGAATAATTAGAGAAAATTTGAAGTTGGAAAATATGACCTTTAAAAATACAATAGATGTAGAAGCATGCGAGGAGTTAAGTGTGATAAGTAAGAACAAGAATAAAGCGAAAGCATGTGTACAATAGGAGAAAATAATAATACATAATAAGAAAAGTTTATTAACATTACATTGAAAAGTTAATAAAAAGTTTATAGAGTACTCTAGGATCATTCCATATAAGAAAAGTTTATACAGTACTATAGTTCCATATAAGAAAAGTTTTATAACATTACATTGAAGTTTATTTGTAAGAGTACTCTAGTATCATTCGAGAGATTAATTAGAGAAAATTCGAAGTTGGAAAATATGATTTTAAAAATACAATAAATGTAGAAGCATGCGAGGAGTTAAGTGTGATAATTAAGAACAAGAATGAAGCGAAAACATGTGTACATTAGGAGAAAATAATAATACATCATATGTTAGGAGAAAATAATAATACGTCATATGTTATATATAAGAAAAGTTTTATAGCATTACATTGAAAGTTGGGTGTGATAGTACACATGAGTACAAGAAAACACATGGCATGGAGAAGTATATTGAGTACTGACAATGAGTATATTGAGGTAACTTCAAGGGTTATAGTGACATGTACTTGATAGTTACAAAATGTTTAAGGAAGATGATGAGTTTGAAGAGAGTACATTGAAAGTTAGGTGTGATAGTATATGTGTAAAAAAAAGAGAAGCACATTAAACGCATATGATAAGAGCATATTGAGGTAATTTCAAGGGTTATAGTGACATGCATATGATAGTTACAAAATGTTTAAGGAAGATGAAAAGTTTTAAGATGTAGTTAGAGAGGTTCTTAAAAGTGGAAGCATGAATTGAACATAATATATAAAATGGAGACCATTAGACTATAGTTTATTATATTTGTGAGATATTTTTATAATTCATAGACAGTATTTTTACAATTGATAGAGAGTATTTATAATGTTGTTTTTTTCACTGATCTTATATTCCATCCTTGTAATGGAATATAAATTTTAAATGAGTTGCAAATGACCATATTAACATATGTTTGAGCAACTACCTCTATGAACCTAAGACACAAAATCTTACAATTATGTTTTAGTTGTTTTCACATTGACTTATGTGCTAATGAAAATTTGGAAAAATTACTAGATATATATATTGAGGCTTATGTTATCAATGTTAACCCTCTTGTAATAATTGAGAATAAGGTTAATTATTTTTTAAATTTTATATATAGATACAATGATCAATTTCCAAGCTATATATCATTCCTTTCTTGTACTCAAACTCTACACTACTTACGATATACTATTTAAATATTATACATAAATACAATGCTCAATTTCCAATCTAGATACCATTCATTTCTTGTACTCAAACTCTACACTATCTACAATGTACTTTGTTGTTTATGTGGAAAGTGACCCAACATATGGCAAGGAGAAGCACATTAAGCACACATGATAATGAACACATTGAGGTAATTTCAAGGGTTATAGTGACATGCACATGATAGTTACAAAATGTTTAAGGAAGATGAAGAGTTTGAAGAGGTAGTTATAGAGGTTCTTAAAAGTGGAAGCATTAATTGAACATAATATATAAAATGGAGATCATTATAATATAGTTTATTATATTTGTGAGATATTTTTACAATTCACATAGAATATTTGTACAATTGATAGAGAGTATGTATAATGTTATTTTTTTCACTGGTCTCTATATTCCATCCTTGTAATGGAATATCAATTTAAAGCGAGTTGCAAATGACCATATTAACATATGTTTGAGCAACTACCTCTATGAGCTTAAGACACATAATCTTACAATTATGTTTTAGTTGTTTTCACATTGACTTATGTGCTAATAAAATTTTGGAAAAATTACTAGATAGATATTTTGAGGCTTATCTTATCAATGCTAACCCTCTTGTAATAATTGAGAATAAGGTTGATTATTTTTTAAATATTATATATAGAGACAATGATCAATTTCTAAGCTAGATATCATTCATTTCTTGTACTCAAACTCTACACTACCTACGATATACTATTTAGATATTATACATAAGTATAATGATCAATTTCCAGTCTAGATACCATTCATTTATTATACTCAAACTCTACACTATATACAATCTACTTTGTTGTTTATGTAGCATGTGACCCCTTTAATGTAAATGTGTATTTTGTACTCATAGTAAATATTTTTCCTATATACTTTATTTTTATTATGTATATGTAATTTCTTTAAAGTAAATGTATGTCTTGTATTCATTGTAGATTTTCCCTGGGATTTATATTTATTGAATTTGTATTACAATAATTGCAAATTTGAGGTGAAATATGTTACTTGTCTTATATCTTTTATAATTTGAGGTGAAATATGTTACTTGTCTTATATCTTTTATAATTGTAAATCTTAAAATATAAATTATAACTAATAAACGAGGTTTAAGTGTTATTAAGAAATTGAGAGTTTAATTATATAATTTCTCATACCATTTGTAGTTCATCATCTATATCATTGAAAGGTGAAACTCAACAATGTATTGATTTATTGTTATTTAGGAATTAATCTAAATGTATTGGATAATAAGATGATGTAAAGGATTTTTAGGATTTTTAGGTTGAAGTTGATACTTTTTTTAGATAGTCCTAGTGTAACTGAACATTAAAATGAAAAAATTGTTAGAATTAGTATTACTTCTATAATTTAATATTATATTGATCTTTCTATCTAAGTGTAAATTTAGTGAACAAATATTTTTTTGAAAAAATATAAAATAATAAATATATGTCTTATAAATATATCATATTTAATAAATTAAATACAATGAAATATTAAAAAAATACATATTATAATTATATATATATATATATATATATATGGTACTAAATACTCTCATATTATAGTGCAAAATCAAACATAGTACATGTTTATAGAGAATATTACAAAGACAATAGGAGAGTGTGAAAGCAAACTACTCATAACATTTATGAGAAGATTAACAAAAACTCTAATCCATGTATTAGATGTCTCAAATGGTTTTATAAAATAGGAAAAACCATACTATTAAATGGAAAATCCTTATTGATTAGTATTATTAATACATAATATGTTGTATATAAGTAAAGTTTTATAGAATTATATTGAAAGTTAAGTGTGATAGTACACATGAGTATAAGAAAACACATGGCATGGAGAAGTACAAGTACATTGAACATACTGACAATGAGTACATTGAGGTAATCTCAAGGGTTATAGTGATATGTACATGATAGTTACAAAATGTTTAAGGAAGATGAGGAGTTTGAAGAAAGTACATTGAAAGTTAGGTGTAATAGTACATGTGTACATGTAAATATATGGCAAGGAGAAGTGCATTAAACACACATGGTAATGAGCACATTGAGGTAATTTCAAGGGTTATAGTGACATGCATATGATAGTTACAAAATGTTTAAGGAAAATGAAGAGTTTGAATAGGTAATTAGAGAGGTTCTTAAAAGTGGAAGCATGAATTGAACATAATATATAAAATGGAGATCATTGGAATATAGTTTATTATATTTGTGAAATATTTTTATAATTTATAGAGAGTACTTTTATAATTGATAAAAGAGTATTTATAATGTTATTTTTTTTACTGGTCTCTATATTCCATCCTTGTAGTGGAATATCAATTTAAAATGAGTTGCAAATGACCATATTAACATATGTTTGACCAGCTACCTCTATGAACTTAAGACACAGAATCTTACAATTATGTTTTAGTTTTTTTCACATTGACTTATGTGCTAATGAAAATTTGGAAAATTTACTAGATATATATCTTGAGGCTTATGTTATCAATGCTAAACCTCTTGTAATAATTGAGAATAAGGTTGATTGTTTTTTAAATATTATATATAGAGACAATGATCAATTTCCAAGCTAGATAACATTCCTTTCTTGTACTCAAACTCTACACTACCTACAATATACTATTTAGATATTATACATAAGTACAATGATCAATTTCCAATCTAGATACCATTCATTTCTTGTACTCAAACTCTACACTATCTACAATGTACTTTGTTGTTTATGTAGAAAGTGACCCAACATATGGCAAGGAGAAGCACATTAAGCACACATGATAATGAGCACATTGAGGTAATTTCAAGGGTTATAGTGACATGCACATGATAGTTACAAAATGTTTAAGGAAGATGAAGAGTTTGAAGAGTTAGTTAGAGAGGTTCTTAAAAGTGGAAGCATGAATTGAACATAATATACAAAATGGAGATCATTAGAATATAGTTATTATATTTGTGAGATATTTTTACAATTCATATAGAGTATTTTTACAATTCATAGAGAGTATTTATAATGTTATTTTTTTCATTAGTTTCTATATTCCATCCTTGTAATGGAATATCAATTTAAAACGAGTTGCAAATGACTATATTAACATATGTTTAAGTAACTACCTCTATGAGCCTAAGACACAGAATCTTACAAGTATGTTTTAGTTGTTTTCACATTGACTTATGTGCTAATGAAAATTTGGAAAAATAACTAGATAAATATCTTGAGGCTTATCTTATCAATGCTAACCCTCTTGTAATAATTGAGAATAAGGTTGATTATTTTTTAAATGTTATATATAGAGACAATGATCAATTTCCAAGGTAGATATCATTCATTTCTTGTACTCAAACTCTACACTACCTACGATATACTATTTAGATATTATACATAAATACAATTTAATGATCAATTTCTAGTCTAAATACTATTCATTTCTTGTACTCAAACTCTACACTATTTATAATGTACTTTGTTGTTTATGTAGCAAGTGAGCGCTTTAATGTAAATGTGTATTTTGTACTCATAGTAAATATTTCTCTTATGTACTTTATTTTTTTTAAATATAAATATCTTTAAAGTAAATATATATCTTGTATTCATTGTAGATTTTTCGTGAAATTTATATTTATTGAATTTATATTTACAATAATTGTAAATTTGAAGTGAAATATGTTACTTGTCTTATATCTTTTATAATTTAATTGTAAATCTTAAAATATAGATTATAACTAATAAATGATATTTAAGTGTTATTAAAAAAATTGAGAGTTCAATTATAATTTTTCATACCATTTGTAATTCGTCATCTATATCATTGAAAAGTCAAACTCAACAATGTATTGGTTTGTTGCCATTTGGAAAGTAATAGGTGTATTGGATAATAAGATGACGTAAAAGTGTTTTAGGTATATATAATTTGATATTAAATACTCTCATTATTATAGTGCAAAATCAAACATGTACATGTTTATAGAGAATATTACAAAGATAATATTTTTTTCGAAGACTAATAAAAACTCTAATCTATGTACTCGGTGTCTCAAATGGTTTTATAAAATTGGGAAAAAAGCATATTATTAAATGGAAAATCCTTATTGAGTAGTTGAGGCAAATGATGCTTCAGTTATATAATGATGATTGTATAGATATTTTTTATATTGTGATTTTTGGATGTACATTTTTTTATATTGTTTATATTTTATGTTGAGCTTGTTAGAGTTTCACAATTAGGAGTTTCACAATTAGGATTAGGATTTTGTAACTTCAAATATTACAGTAAAATTTTAGGGATTGTCATTTTGTGAAAATATTTTAAGTTAATTTTTTTGTTTACATAGTAAACTAATTTTGTAAATTTTAAAACTGTATAAAACATGCATAGTATAGATCATTTATATGAAGCTTGTGAATCTATAGAGAATCAATCAACTTATGAATTGTGGATTATTTGAATTTAGAATTCAATAAAAGTTGGAAAAACCTTGTTCTTGACTTGATAAGGCTTATATTAATTCAAATGATTAATATATTTTATTTTATTTATTTTAATAATCTCATATAAACACATATGAAGTTTTGATTATAAAATCATTAATCATCTTCCACCATAAACCCTTTATGATAATTATGTTAGTTTATTTTCATTTTATTTATTTTAATAATCTCATATAAATATATGTGAAATTTTAATTATAAAATCATTAATCATCATTCACCATAAACCCTTTAGGGCAATGATGTTAGTTTATTTTTATTTTATTTATTTTAATAATCCCATATAAACACATGTGAAGTTTTGATTATAAAATAATTAATCATCATCCACCATAAACCCTTTATTGCAATGATGTTAGTTTATTTGTTTATTGTAGATCATATATTGGAAGTGTTTGAAAAAAATGTTGTAAAGCTATAAGTTACATCACAGAGTATTTATTTACTTTTAAGTAAAGTGATAGGTATGGAAGATAACCACTCAAACAAAATTCATCAAGACTTGTATTCTCACTTTATTAGTCCCTGTCAAAGGTATAGAGGGATTATAGCAATTGATAATTCGTTGACTTTACATTATTTTGTTGATTAACTATAAAATTTTGCATACTTTTTAATGTTCGACATAGAGAACTAAAAGCATTATTTTTTATATAATAAAAAAACCTATATATGTTATGATCTGATTGGATGATAGATTTAAGGTCTTATTGCCAACTTCTCTATTCCCAATGAATTATATGTTTCCATATCCAAAGTTTTATCATGTACGGTACTTTTTTTATTTGTATTAATCATATTGAAATGTTTAGATATCCAAGGTTTATAGTGATCGATAATTCCAAAGTTTATAACCTTCTATTGTGATTTATTTTGTTGTTGTGCTATTATTGTTATTACTCCTTTGTATGTGTATTGAAATGTATTGACACTTTTTTTTAGGTGCTTGAATAGGCCTGATAGCTTAAATGTTTACATGATGCAAAGTCCTCAAACAGGCCTAACAGCTTAAATGTTTTCATACCGCGAGGCCCTTACATAGCCTAGAAGCCTTAAATGTTTATCTAAATAGGCTTCTCAGAGTACATTTTTGCTCGAAATTTTCCATACAATGTTGCAGTGAATTTGGACAATATTGTTGTCCACCGCCTGTTGAATAGGCATTGTATGTTTCATACTTCTTCTAGGCTTAGAATGCAATTTTGTCAACGTTGAAGCTACATACATTGTTTACTGGTTCGGTGGGTGCTTCTTATGCATTGGTTCATCAATTATTGCTTGTTGTTGTTGTTTGGTTCACAATTCAACCCGCGCTTCTATCTTTCATCATTTTAGAGTAAGTTTCCATGCCATAATTTCATTTTCTATTCCTTCTTTGTTGTTCAGTGTTTTCATTTTGCAAGTAATATTTTTTGCTTATTTCTACTAGCATGTTCTTCGTATGTTTTTGGTTCCTTCTGTGCTTCGGCTACAGTTTCAAAATCGTTGGAGATACATATGTTGTTTACTGGTTCAGTGGTTCTTTCTTGTTCACTGGTTCGTTGGTTCGCTAGTTGCTGGTTGTGTTTGTTTGGCTGAATTTTACGATTTTGGGGCCCTGGGGCTGCAGCTGGGCATGTTCGTGATTTCTCATTGTTTTGGTGCTTGTTGTTTTATTTTGTTTACTTCATCTTTGCAGGGTTGGGGTCCTATGCTGACACTTGGAGTTGTTGTTGTTGTTGTTGTTGTTATTATTATTTGGGCACTTTACGATGTTCAAACCCTGCACCCACGAGTGGACATGTGGTTGTGTTATTTTCCGCCTCTGGCAAGGACGAGATATGTTCTACTGTAAACTTTTGTTGATACTTCAGTGTTGACATGATATAAAATAATGGAATAAAAAATAATTGGACAACTACATGTGCAATTGCAATATCCGTTGTTTTTTTGTTAAAATAAAACATGTGCAAGTTGCACTTATAAACCATGTATGGTGGAATGTGCCCATATGATAATACATGTTCTTTATCCTCTACACAGACTGGTGTGACCACGTTACAATTTGTTTTTTACTTGAGATATGATATGTACAGCAAAGAGAGTGAAAATTTATATTTCCATGTTTGGAAGCATATCTGGATACTTTGCCATGGAAAACCAAAATCGTTTAGCTATGGTGATGCACTTTTTTAATATTTTGTGGCTTGTAATATATTTTGGGCAGGGAAAAACTTTATATATTTACAACCATGGATGGAGAAAAGAAAAGGTTCATGTTTCTGCCTATTTTTTATTTTGTTCATTGATTCTCATTTACTATATGTACATATTAATTTTTCTCTAGTGCATACAAACTTCCATTCATGTTCATTGTGTTTTGTGCATTCCCACATTCAAACAAACAAAATAGCTGGAGAAAACAACAGAGTCTTGACTGCAGCAGTGGAAGAGGAGATACAAAGGTACATGCTTGTACTGTTATTTCATATTTGGTTGTTTTGTATTTAATTTATTGTCTATATGTGTGTTCACCTAGTTTATTGTATGTAGATGTTGTGTGCCTTCCTACATAATAACTTATCTTCATTACATGTATTCCTGCATGCTAACTTCCTTGATGTCCATTGTATTTTTCCGGCATTGCTACATTTAAACAAACAAAATGTCTGGAGAGGACGATGGACTCTTTGGCTTAAATGTAGACAAGGAGCATGGATGATTTTAGGGGCTAAATTTCGCTCATGGGCTAATTTTCCATGGTTTTCCAAAAAAGAGATTCGCTATTTTAAAAATGATTTGCCCAAATTCTATAGGATAAAATTATTTTACCTTAAAAATCGCCAAAATTATATAAAAACTATATAAAATCCTTAGAAATTTTAATATTTTTACAAAAATATCGCCAAACATTTATAGTTGGCATATGAAGGATAAGTAATAGTCGCCAAGGTTTCTACATTTTAAAATTAATTTCCATCCTTAAAATCATCCCTGACGAGGAGTTACAGAGGTGCATATATGTACTCTTATTTCATATTCCAGTGTTGTATATTTCAGTTATTGTCTGTGTATTTGTTGTGCTTGTTCCACTACTTTGTACCTTTTTTATTTCTTATATGCTATGTATCTTTCTGCTTATTCTCATGTGAATCGTATTCTATTTGTTGTTACATTGAAATAAATAGAATTGTTTTCCTTTCTTTTACATGTCTTTCTTCATACTAACTTGCCTTCATGTCCATTTTATATTCGGCGTTTCTACCTTGAAAGAAACAAGTTAGTTGGATAGGAAGATGAATTCTTCTATGCAATAGCAGAGGCTTATGTGGTACGATCTTCGAAAAGGTATACCAATTGTGCTAGTAAATTAAATATACAAAGCGGGTGGGGGCATATAATATTAGACTAGAAAACGATGACTTAGCAGCAATGGGCCTTTGTGCCCTCCCCATTTCTAATTTTTCCATTTTCTATTATTCCTTTTTCTTTCTAATTTCTCTTCTTAGTGATCTTTCCGAAAATGCCTTGGTGCATGGGTTAGTGGACTCACAGGTTCACATTTATGGTCATGCTTCTACCTTATTCCATACTTACCCACTTTGTCGATTGCAGGTGTCGGGCTGGCGGGTTCAAGATTTCTCCCCTGGCTTCTGGGGTTTCACGATATACAGATTGGCCATCGTGCCCCGCCATCACACCCTATTTACTGTTACACATTTTTCAGTCAAAAAAATCAGAGGCGTGAAATTTGACCCTCGGGTTCTCATGTTTCCTGAGTATCTCTTGACACCCTATTTTGTATTCCATATCCTTCCACCCTGCATGTGACATTAAGAACTATTATGGATAGTATATAATTCATATGCTTTCTTAGTCCTTCTAATTTTCATCTACACATGCTTGCATAAGAAAAAGTTGGACTAGTGACATGGACATGAGCAGTCAGTCATCCCAGACATCAGCAGACTGATAAGGCTAAAGGTAAAGATGCATACATTATGTTCCTAGTATGTTTACCAAAAAAATATCCTCGGTTATTTATTCATCTATGGCATGGTGAATATGTTGATGTCATCTGCAATACATGCTTTACAATTCACAAGAAGTATCAATGAGTATAAGCGAGACGTTGAACATAGCGAGGTTCCGCAGACTAAGAGGTGTGGTTGCAAAACTCCGGCTCCATAGTTTATCGAAACTATGCATCTACATGTAAATTTATGATAGGGAAAAAAAGAAAACAAAAAAATAATGCACACTACCATTCACTTTACTTTTCCTATTCAAAAATTGCCACTAGACTTATAACACCCAAAGTACTATTAATAGAGGGCTTGAACAGCCGTCGAACTGGACAAGTGTTCATCGGGGACATAATGGTCATCTATAGCACCTACTTCAACAAGGCAAATAAAACTATATCCATTATGTGTGCTGACATGACAGACAAGGAGGCCATGATGACAATCACACTGACTATTCCTACACAACTTGTCCAGAAACATGTAGAAAATATATTGTCGTGTAATGGGATATGCATTACAAATTTTAATATATTGCCCAAAACAGTATATGACTATGGTGATTTTGATCGCATTATTTCTCTCAATGAAACAAGTATTGTGGAAAAAATTCCCATTGTTTGTTCATAATATTGTTTTGTCCCGGATGCAACTATCATCCAACTTGCACAGAGCAATGACATTTACCCAATAGGAACCATTGGCGCAACTGGAGAGAAAACTTGGCTAACAACACATTCTGCATATAAAATATGGAGAGTCGGACAGCGACACAGAAATGATACCATTCTCCATATCCAGTTTTGTCCTTTACTTTTGCATGTGCATGTATCTTGGTTAAATTACACAAATATTGCATTGTTCCATGTTGCAGCTGCAATTGTTCGATACCTATTCAAATTTGTTTTCGTCAATGGAACAAAAATTGCGTAAAGGTCAATTTCCACTTATGCTCTTCAAAAATATAACAAAGAAAAGGGATGTTAGAGAAAGGATCTTTCGCACAACCCAAGCAACATTTGTAACAAAGTTGCGAGTAGACATAGTACAGGATCTAAAGAAACTAACTAGCTCTACAATTGTCGTGCGTATACATCTACAGAATCATCCTCACTTTGTTGATACAAATAGCCTGCCCCAAATTTTTGTAGTTTTTATTTATTTTATTTTTTTTAGGGGGGGGGGCGTTGCAGTTGTGTATAATATTGTTCTGTGTATTAATTCCTATGCTCGCGTTTCCAGGTTGAAGGTGTTTTGGCTGCAGCGAATGCGTACTCGACCCCCTTTGAGTCTGTATGTGCGAAATGCAACTCTCCTTCTTCTGCTTCCGCTTTGATAAGTGATGATACGATTGATTGTCTACGATGCAGTGAAAAATGTCCATATATATATGGGCATTTCCTCAATGCTTCCATTCGAACCGTGGAAAACACAACCATGCATTGTACAATTAGGCAGCCTCTGTTACAAGATGTGCTTTATGGGTTAGCAGAATTGTCGTATGAAGCATACCTACAGAAAAAGGCAAGTAGTGTCTACATTTTGCACGACTTTCAGATACACACAAAATTTACCTTAAATGAGGAAAATGCAATATTGCATATCCACTAAAGAATAAATAAACAAAAAAAAAAACAAGAAAAAAAATCATATCGAGCTTTGGCAGGAAACGAAAAT
>SNQJ01S0027884.1:213067-232064 GCA_010110895.2 Picea sitchensis
ACATTGATCTACCTATGTGCGAGTTAGGAACTTAACAGGAAATCTCCCATTAATACGCATAAAACCAAAATTTTCGGATGGTTATATTATCCCTTCCGACTGTTAATTTCATACATCATGGAATTTCATTTGTGCATCATTGGGTTGGTCCATTCACGAAATATTCAATCCTCGATTCCGAAAATGAGTTTGACCGACCATTTCCCTATTCCATACTTAGCCACTTTCCCGGAATTCCGCAAATATACAAACCGACTGCTAAACTACCCCATCATGCTCTCTTTCATTTTACACGTTTTGCAGTCAAAATTTTGGATACATAAAATTTGACCATGGGACACTCGCCTCTCTTGAGTATCCCTTGTAACCCTATTTGTAATCCCATCCAACCACTTTTTAGACCTTTCCATTCGTTCCTTTCTCTCCCTCGTCTCCGTGACCTTCGCACTTGTCTATAATAAAACAAAAATGATATATATATATATATATTACATTTTGCACTGAAAACTTCTGAGACATACAATTTGACCGTCGGATCCTCACGTCTCTTGTGGAACTATTGTCACCCCATTTTGAAGTGCGTCCATCCGCTTTCCATACTTCGCCATTTCTTCGAATTTCTTTTACGGATCGTTGGGTTGGCAGGCTCAAGAAATATCCAATTCCTCGTTGTTTCATGTGCCCACGCCCTTTTGCAACTAGCAATTACCAATTATATATAAGATCTCATTTCTAAGTATGCAATTAGCAAGCGTTAATGTTAAATCAGGATTTGAGGAAATTTCCCATTAATACACATAAAACCAAATTTTTTGGATGGTTATATTATCCCTTCCAAGTGTTAATTTCAAACATCATGGAATGTCAGTTGTGCGTTGTCAGGTTGGTCCATTTATGAAATATTCAATCCTCGATTCTGAAAACGAGTCCAACCGACCATTTCCCTATTCCATACTTAGCCACTTTCCCGGAATTCCGCAAATATACAAACCGGTCATTGAACTGCCCCATGATGCTCTCTTCCATTTTACATGTTTTGCAGTAAAAACTCCGAAACATAAAATTTGACCGTGGGACACTCGCTTCTCCTGAGTATCCCTCGTAACCCTATTTTGAATCACGTCGAACACTTTTCAGACCTTGCTATTCGTTCCTTTCTCTCCCCTGTCTCCATGACCTTCGCACTTGTCTATAATAAAAAAATGTTTTAATATATANCTTGTTTCTAAATTTGCAATTAGTGACATTTAATTCTAACATCTCATTGTGCAGGAACCGTATAGATTGTCATTGATAGGCGAAAGGATCGAGGAGATATCCTATTAATATGCATTAAACCAAGATTTGTGGAGGGTTATATTATTCCTTTCGAGTGTTAATTTCAAAATCATGAAATGTCGTTCGCACGTCGTCGGCTTGGCACGTTCACGAAACCTCCAATACTTAATTTCTCTTTGTTGTACCCGCCACCTTCTCACTTCTAAATATGCAATAAGTAAACTTTATTGTTAACATTTCATCATGCAGCACCCATACAAATTGTCATTAATCAGCGAAAGGCTCGAGGAGATTTCCCATTCATAAGCATTTAACCAAGATTTTGCAGAGAGTTATATTATCGGCTCCAACTGTTCATTTCAACCATCGTCTGGAGCAAACCAACGTTCTCATACACCTATCGCATCAGCTCGACAGTAGTTATGTGGAGATACAATGAACATATCGGGCGTGAGGACCATAACTTCCAGTGGTCCAGAGAATATTCTTATTACTCAACCCCTGTTGCCCAGAACGAAGTAATTTGGACCTCTAGGATTTCTCTTGCAGGCTGTGTCCCTGAATTTTTTGACTGTAAGGAGCTGGTCTCTTGGTGCACCGATAGATTTATTCCAGACAAAATAATTATTCCACTGCGGGACTTCTCTTCTGTTTCTTTGTCACCTCAGGTCTTCCATGAGATGTTAAGATTGTCGGCGCCAACATTGACGTTCAAATGAGAAGATTCCAAACAGTTCCTAGCAAAGCATAATAACGGGTTGGACCTCTTGCCCAATTTATTGGAAGACCCGATGGTAGTTCCTGAAGATATCACAAGCTTGTAGGTTAGTTCATTTAGAAATCCATTCCACGAAATTTCTTGCCTATTTACAAGAATAACGGGACAAGATTCCACAACAACTATTTCCCARATGGCTCTTTATATTTTGTATTTCACAGTCAAGGAACAAGCCATTTTTTATTGGGGAAAGTTAATTTCCCATGAAATTTGTTCCCAATTGTCAAGCTTCAAAAGGGAAAAGAAATTTTATATGTCATCCTACTTAGTTTTTGCGATAGCACATTGCTGCTAGTTTCCAGAACTGTCTCTGTCCAAGAATGTCAACTGGAAATTCGACCCAGTAACATTTTGGTACCGAGCCTTGTGGAAGCATAAGGCCTCCCACTGTTTTTATGAGGTTTTTAATGGATTTGTGTATGTTTTCAACGTTTTGTTGTTAGGAAAAGATGCTCCCCGCATATCTGAACATGAAACCTGTTTTTTGGACAGGAAGGGGACACTTGAACATTTGGATAATTACACTGTGATAAGGATTTTGGCTCCAGGGAAAAACATGTTCTCCTTCCATGTCACATAACGAACAGAATGTTTGTTAAAGAAGTAGCACGACAATACAACTACTGGTTGCATCTATTCCAAGAGAAGAGGAAAAAACAGTTCATTCCTCTACCTTGGAAATTCGGGGACTTCGTGTTGAAGAACGTCAACAAAATTGACGAATTCGCAGCGCATTCTAACAACTTGAATCTTAGATATCTTGAAAGCCTAAGAGGGTTCAACCCTGATAAAAAATTTCTACAACATTTACAAACACTTGGCTTCGGCAATTGTTTTTTCAAAAAACACCTGACCGAAAACAGAGACACTGGCGGCAACACTCTTGCTTCTGATGTCAGCGACCTAGACAAACTACAAAGTAGCACTAAATTGTACATGCAACAGGGAAAATGCCCAGGTGACAAGAGTGTTCAATCGGCGAATAGCACTCCCAAAAGTACGGCATCCCGGAGCATCACTCCAATGGCTCACCACAACAACATAGAAACTCAGAGTTCTTCAAACGGAGGAGGAGATAACGACCATCCTCACTCTAAAACTAATAGTTTTCACAAGCTTCCAGTAGACAAGAAGAGAAAAAAAATGTGGGACAGGCGGAAGAGCCCAAAATTCAGAGTGAGAACATGGAACTTGAGCCTAATCTAGATAGTGTAATCCACTACCTTAATTATTCTAGAGACGCGATCCAACATAGTCATCCAATGGACATATCTGATACCGAAAATTTTGACGAAGATGAATCCTTCGTGTTCAAGAGCGTTGTTTTTTATAGCCAGTCCAAAAAAATGATTATTGAAAAAAAAAATGTACAAAATAAGAAAGGAAAATCTCGTTAAGAGGTTAACCTTGTGAACATGCAGTCGTCCCAAATCTGTCAACTTCACATAGCGAGTGGAGATGCACTTCATGATTCCATTGGAGGCATCGAGGCCGAGAATGCCAAACTGAAGGACCGGGTCAAGGAATTGGAAGAGGCTTTGATTCCTATGCCATCGCTTGCCAATCCTTTGGCAATAGCCATGCCTACCACCCCTGCAACCAAGTTAAAAGGATCATCCAGCCTCCTCGCATCCTGTAGAGGATATGTGGAGAATAATATCAAGAAAAGAATGGAATTGATTACTAAGGCGTGGGAAACATCACAAACCATGACTTCCCTTGGAACCAGGGCACATAATTTGCTCGAACATTTGCAGGCAGAGTTAAAAGATGAAGAACATTTCTATTTAAACATGGTCCTTCCTTTTGGCACCATTGTCAACAACATCATAGAAACAAGAAGAAGACAACAAGATCTTCCATCCAAAAACCGGATTGGTCAATTAAATGCATGTTGGAAAGAAAAAGTGAAGAACCTGCATCTCATTGTTCAGTCATGTGAACAAGCCATATCAAAGAAAGAAAAATTATTCACAAAGTTTTCCAGAATAAACTTAGCCGGAAGGACCAACGACTTCCAAGACCCCAACTTAATTGTCAACCCCTTGCCCTTAACTAGGCAAGACTTTGATAAACGGGTTGATATGTTTAAGGCCTTGTCTTTTGAAAAATTTTACAGCATCCTTGAATATGGTCAAGATGACGTCGACGACTAGCTAGTCGATTATTCAGTACAGAATGAGGAAATTGATCAGGCTCTGCGTAATCTTTCTATCAACTTTGAGGAATTAGAAAACAAAATTTTCAACATAAAAATCCGGAATGAGATGAACGTCGCCCCAATGAGAAGCTACATTGAAGAATGGCTCGAAAGGGAATTGAAGCAAGCCGCCGACAAAAAACAACAGGCAGTTTCCACGATTCCAGCAGTCGTCAACGACGTCAATGAAAAGGCATCCGCAAGCAAATAGCAAAAGGGGTCATATCTACCATCACTGTAAGTCTACTGATCGCATCCTGCTTTGTTTATCAACCCAGTTATTCCACTTCTTTAAATAGAAATGTCTAGCCAAAGACTGATACCTTTCAATTTATTTATTTTTCAGGTATTGCACTCTACCATCACCCACTTCTTCTTTTTACATTCTTGTTTCTTGTACATATTTCTCTTATGGTCTGTGGGAGCCCCAATCCCAGTCTATATGACAAACGCATTGATTTTTTGATATATTTCAAATAACACTGTATTTTATCTCATTTTATATTTATGTCCTCATACATTTTTATCTTTCACCAATGTATATGACAAATGCATTTAAATTTCCAGGAACATGTAACTTATTTAATATATTTCAAACTAAATTGTTTTTTATCTCCTTTCATATTTGTGTCATCATAAATTTTTATCTTCCACTATGCACAAATTGTATTTTGTTATATACTTTCAAAAAATAAATGGGGCTCTAGAGGCCACGTGTCATTTACTGCATGGATACCACCTATGCTTCATGCTACTTACCACATCTCCGTTGTAGTTTCCATTTGCCTCCGCTATTTTTTCCTATCCCAATTCAACCCAGCAGAGACTACGCTGCCATGCAGCCTTGTTTATTTAGAACTCGTACCATTTAAATGAGGCAAATAAAAAGAAAGCTACTACTCTATAAAGTGAGTGCTTCTATTAAATTGCATTTTTAGTATTTACTATTTCATCTTTATGTAATAGTTTTTCTCATCAAATTGTCACCTTCATGTTTGCATAAATCTACCAAAATCTACTCTTTTTTTCTTGGTCTCTATCTTATAGTCTTCATTTTGAAGGTTGTTATGAATTGATTTAAAATAAGCTATGAATAACTATTTTGTAAGTCATATCAACATTTTAGAGGAGGCTATGGTGTACAGTTTTACTAATTATATATATGAGTGGGTTTAATAGTTAAGAACATGTGTTTCCTTCTAAATGGTCACAAATTCAAATTTAGAGGGCGTAGGGTATGTACACCTCCATAGACTTCAAGTGCGATGACTAATTGCCAAATAAAAATATTGAGTACATATCTCAAAATTTATTCCCAAAATCTTGTGTACATTGACAACAATTGATTTAAGTGTCTCTGTTATTATGTAATAGTCTATTTCATGTACCAGGTCTCTCTGTTATTATGTAACAGGCTGCAGGCTATTTCATGTACCAGGTCTCTCTGTTATTATGTAACAGGCTGCAGGCTATTTCATGTACCAGGTCTCTCGGTTATTTATTTACTGTGTAATATGCGATTTCATGTACGTTAAAAAATATTTTCTTTCTTTCTTGTACAGAGCGATACCTTTGAATAAATGGATATCTTTTTATTTCAAACACAAACAGCAGGAAAAACGAAGGCAGACAGAGAAGGCAGTACCAAAGTAGTGCTGGGGAAACGAGCAGCAAGAAAAGTCACCTTGGGAAACATCACTAGGCAAGTTGGCCTGAGGGGGGTGGGGCACGATCAAATGCTCGAATGTGATTGACTTTTGGCATGACACGTACGCACAAAAGCACTGGTAGGGAGCGTGGGATTTTGTATGAGGAATCTATCTTAAAAGAGCCGGGGAGGGTACACAGAGAATCTGCAGACCGAGTCAGGCTTTTAAAGAGAACTCCACAGGTTTCCATGGTACAACAGAACTGATAGGGTGGACAGCAGAGTTGTTCATGTGGCGGGGAGCGTTCTGTATGATGGAGGGGACTTGGAGCTGTGTTCTCGGTATGGACCTTCTGGAAAACGACAAGGCGTATGTCTGCCTCTGCTAATTTTGGTGGCAGACGATAAAGGTTCCAACGAGGAAGTTGTGGTGGGGAAACATCAATACTTTGCGGTGCTCCAAGCTTCGCCAATTGCAGAAAATCCTTTGGAGATTTCGTTCTTCATTCCGTATTTCTCCTTTATCTTTTGTCGTTTTGCTTCATAGCCCAGATATTTGTTGGGGAGATTTTTAATGACTTCTTCTTTATGTTGCTGGATTTCCCAAATCTAGTAACACTTTTGGAGGGAAATAGGGAAGGTGTTGATAGGGAGCTCTGATGTTTAGGTTTGTTTGATAGTTGATATCTTCTCCCCATGGTTCGTGGCTAGGAGGACCAGGGAACTGGGGGACCAAGGGTGTGTATTGTGTGTTTAGCCAATCAAATATAGCAGATAGGATTCAGATGGAAAAAGTGGCTTGGCTTTTTTTATTGGCATTGAGTTCATGTGATTCATCAATTTGTCTTGATTTTGGTTACTTGTTATCTTTAATATATATATTGTTATCTTTAATATATATAGTAGATAGGATTGAGATAGGAAAAGTGGGGTTTTTATTTGTATTATTGGCATTGAATTCATGTGATTCATCAATTTGTCTTGACTTTGGTTAGTTACAGTTATCTTTAATATATATCAGATAGGATTGAGATAGGAAAAGTGGTGTTTTTATTTGTATTGAGTTAATGTGATTCATCAATTGAGTTCATGTGATTCATCAATTTGTCTTGACTTTGGTCATTCACAATTATTTGTAATATAGCAGATAAGATTGAGATAGGAAAAGTGGGGTTTTTATTGGTACTAAGTTAATGTGATTCATCAATTTGGTTAGGGTCAATTTGGTTAGAGTGGACAATTATGTCTTCTCAGTTGACAATGATCATGAATGGTAACATGATGGAATTATGTAGATTCATAATTTGTTGGGCATTGAGTTCATGTGATTCATCAATTGTTTTGGCTTTTGGGATTCACAGTTATTGGATTGATGATGGAAAAAGTAGGTTTTTTTTATATTATAAAATATATATATTGAGTGCATGTGATTCATCAATTTGTTTGGATATGAACAATTATGGATTATGAATGATAAGATGATAGAATTATGTAGAAAGGAGTGATATTAACGTATGATGTATATGTTTGATGTTATGTTTTGTGGGTTATTTTTTTATTTGTGTGATATTGTATTTCTCTTATTACACTGTTATATTTTATATTTTTTTTTTTTTAATTCTACAGTTAGTTATTATATACTTTTATATCAGTAGATGTGTATTTCCTATAATTTGACTTATTGGAACATTGGATCGAAGGGGTCTATGGATAACATTGTGGTCATTTACACTATCTCCATGAATTTACATCAACATTAGGTAAAAGGAGGGAGGATTAATTTGGAATACTATTTTAACATAGGGATGTGTCATTATAATAAAGACAATTTTAGGACTTAAATTTCACCATTTCACTAATTTTCTTCTTTTTCCAAAAAATAATATGTCAATTTTCATTTTATCCAATATAAATTATTTTACTTAAAAAATTGTCAAAATCTTCTACAAACTATATTATATTCTTAAAAATTTGAATATGTTTACAAAAATATTACCCTTTTTTTATAATTGACATTTTAAGACTTAGTAAGATTCACAAAAGTTTATGTACTTTAAGATAAGTATGAATCTTTAAAATCCCCCTACACTATAACAAGATAGTGTGCAACATCACATAGGGAACAATCATAAGTTAAAGATAATTTATAATGAATTGACATCTACATCTTGAAAAGTACGACAAAAGGGGAAGGGGAGTATCAATGTGGATCGGAATCCCAACATAGGGATATACCATTGTAATAAGATGACATGCAACATCACATAAATAACAACCATAAGTAAAAATGAATTTATAAATTATGACACTGACACTACTAACAATGTCAGTACCAAAGTTGAGGAGGATGTTGTCACATCATCTCAATGACTTGTCCACTATGAAAAGATGAACATGTAATGGAAGACGCTTTCTTAAATGACATACATAAAAATACGAAAAATCATGAAGGGGAGTATTGATGTGAAATGAAATCCCAACATAGTGATATACCATTGTAATAAGATAACATGAAACAACATATAATAACAACCATAAGTAAAAAACAATCTATAAATTTTGACATTGAAATTACTGACAATGTTAGTACCAAGGTGGGGGAGGATGTGGCCACATCATCTCAATGACTTATCCACAATGCAAAGATGGACATGCAATGGAAGGAACATTTTTAAATGACATACAGAAAAACACGATAAAAGAGGGAGGGGGGTATTAATTTGGAGTGAAATTCCAACATAAAGATAACCAATATAATAAGATAGCATGTACCATCACATACCATAATTAAAAACAATTTGTAAATTATAACATTGGAAAACGATGTTAGTACCAAAGTGGAAAAAAACACCATCACATCATCTCAATGACTTATCCACCATACAATGATAGCCATGTAATGGAAAACACTTTCTTAAATGACATACAATAATCTCTAACATTGAATGCATATCCAAAACAAGCTACATCATATATTATGTAAGTTAACACGTCTCTATCATATAGTTATCAATCCCATATTAAATTTTACATTATAATCAAAACTATCCAAAACACCTACATATTCTTAACTTAAAAATAATTTATTTGCAAAAACATTAAAATGATTTCATACCAAATCATATATATATTAACTAATATTATTATATATTTTGATTTTCAAATATTATAAATATATATAATTTTTATAATATAATTAAAAATAATAAAAATATTATGTAATATTTATATTAATTACACATTTTATATATTTTAGTCATTGTTCACATAATAATTGTAAGGGTTGAAACTCTCTTCATCATAACTTATCACCTTTAAAATTAAGCCTCTACTCAAACGATGATGACATCTACTATTTATGGTAGATAAAGAAAGTCAACCATGGGATAATATTTCATGACTCAAAGCCTCTCTTGGATTCCAACCTATATGGCTTGCTTTGCTCCCTATGGATTAGTTAGAGCTACATTTCTTATGCATACCCTCACATGCCCATAATCCATTCTCACTTTTTTGTCATTTTCCCAATTTTCTTGGTTGCGGCAAGCAATTAATAATGTCAAACCTTTTATTATATTTTTCCATACGAATACAGACTTGTTTCCCTTCACTACTCTAGTTATAATGTTCTTTGTTACCTCACTTCAACTTGAACTTGATATTAGTCATCAAGACATTTCTCCTAATTTTGACTTGAGATATTTCTCATACTTTTGAGTTTTGAGTTTAGTGTGCATTCATATACACTAGTACCATATTGTAGTATTATTACATCCTCAAATTCTTTGTTGATTTTTATTTTTTATTTTTTTATTTATATATATATTGTAGCATTATTACATCCTCAAATTCTTTGTTGATTTTTATTTTTTATTTTTTTATTTATATATATATTGTAGCATTATTACATCCTCAAATTCTTTGTTGATTTTTATTTTTTAATTATTTTATATATGTGTGTGAGAGATGTGTTTTTAATATTATCTTTGTGTTATGATTACAATGTGAAGAATATGACATGTACTCCATTTTTGTGCTATAACAATCGATGTATGGTCAACAAAATATCAACAATAAAAATCAAAATAAGTGATGCAAAATGAAGGTTTGTGTCATCATATTGCATACACATTTTTAATATAAAGTATAAAAAGAGGGTACCCTCGTTTTGTTTTCGCCTGAGAGTGTGGGGCATAACTTGTTGAAAGTGAAAGGATTTGTGGAGGAAAACAATAAGAGAAGGTAAGGGAAATTCGTGAGGTATCAGTTGATAAAATCTATTTTTTTTCATTCCCCCCTTTTTTTAAAACATTAGCAATTTTAAAAAAAAAATGAGATTTGGGTTTTGGAGATGGAATTTTGGCTTTGGAGGTGGGAGAAGGGATTTACACACCATTCTCATTTTCTTGTCATCTTCACAATTTTTTTGGTTGTAATGATTGACTAATAGTTGCAATCTTCTCATTGGCGTCTTCCATACAAATTTGGCTATCCTTCACCACTCTAGCTACAATGTCCCTTGTTACCCACCCGAAGTTGATGGTAGCCATGAAGAAATTTCTCCTACTCCGAGTTTGGTGGGGCTCCATGCGCTACTAAAACATGGGGTTGGAGTGTCACTAAATTCCTCAAACCCCTTGTTGATTTTTTACATTATTATTATTATTATTATTATTTTGGGCACGCGTCATGTTTTTGTGATGTGTTATTTTTGTGTCATGGCTATGACATAGGGTCTAGTGTGAATATGATGCACTCCATCTTTGTGTAAGAATAGTTGATGCATGGATGACAAAATCCCGACACAAAACTCAAAAAGGTAAAAAAAAAACAATGCCAAATGAAGTTTTATGTCACCGTGCATGCACACTTCTAATATAAAGTGAAAAAATAGGTCCCCTCATTTCGTTTTTGCATGAGGGTGTGGGGTAGAGATTCTTGGAGGTGAAAGGGATTTTTTGGGGCACTCAATAGGAGAAGGAAAGGGATATTTTTGGGGGATCATTGAGTTGAATTTTCATATGAGATGATATATGATAGATGTATTATTACAATCATGAGTGTTCCATATATAGAGAACATATGGAGACTATCCATGAAGGGATGCGTCCCTTGGATAATAAATAACTATTTATTATTAGTATTACTTATTATATATATTATTTAATAATCAATAATTATATTATTAATTATTAATCTAGGAGAATGTCTTCCCGATGTTGTCCAAACATCAACACTCCCTCTCAACTAGGGAGACATTTTGCATCATGCCAAGTTTGTCTCTAAAGTATAAAAACTTCTCCCTAGACTCATGAAACCTATCTATTAGTCCTTGGATATGTCTCTCTCCCACCTGAATCGAGGGGAAACTCCCCCTGCAACTCTCCCTCCTAGCCAACTGACTCTCTCTGAGATCAAGCTCACTCTGGGTCCGCATGTGATAGCATCTAGTATCTTATGTCTTTATCATTTCTTGTCAAATCACCATGACTAGGAAAAATATGGACTTGAGGTGCTTGAGGTTATTTACACGTATCTGTTAGCATCGAGCTAACATTCACTCATAGGGGTGTACCTATGGTGAATGACCTTGGTGTGGTATTTGTCCTGGTCATGGTGATTTGACAAGGAATGATAAAGACTCAATAAATATACCTCCCTAGCTAAGAGGGAGTGTTGATGTTTTAGCGTTGGGAAGATATTCTCCCAGGATTGGTCATGGTGGTTTGAGCAGTGGTGAATGGCCCAAGTGTAGTCTTCAAAGAAAATAAGACTCGATGTGCTAGTGTTCCTCTAGTGTGTTGAAACATCGGGAATACTTTCACCCACAGGGGTGTACCTGTAGTGAATGTCCTGAGTAAACATCAGGTGAACTTTCTCCTAGATTGGGTTGTAGACCAAGGGAGATAGGATACATTTATCACAAAGGTGTACTTGTGGTAAATGGGAACATGCATAGTTCTTCCTTGATAATGAAAAGGAATAATATGGACTCGAGGTGCTTGAGGTACTTTCCATGTGTTAGTTAGCATCGAGATGGCATTCACTCATAAGGGTATACCTATGGTGAATGAACCTGGTGTGGTGTTTGTCTTAGTCATGGTGATTTGACAAGGAATGATAAAGACTCAAGATGCTAGATGTTATCACATGCAGACCCAAAGTGAGAATGATCTTAGAGAGAGTTGCAAAGGGGGTTTCCCCTCGATTCGGGTGGGAGAGAGACATCTCCAAGGACTGATAGACAAGTGTCATGAGTCTAGGGAGAAGTTTGTATACTTCAGAGACAAACTTGGCATGATGCGGAATGTTTCCCTCGTTCAGAGGGAGTGTTGATGTTTGAACAACATTAGGAAGACATTCTCCTAGATTAATAATTAATAATATAACTATTGATTATTAAATAATATATATAATAAGTAATAATAATAATTAATAGTTATTTATTATCCAAGAGATGCATCCCTTCATGGAAAATCTCCATATGTTCTATGTATATGGAACACACATCACTGTAATAATACATCTATCATATATCATCTCATATGAAAAATCAACACATTGGATCAAATGTAAGTTTTTTGTCATTTCCCCCTTATTTTTGTTTTTAACTTGTAGATTAAAAATAAAATGGAATTTGAGTTTTAGAGATGGGATTTGGGTTTCAAATATGGGAGAAGGATTTATAGAATGTTCTCATACTTTAGTCATCTTCTTGATTTTTTTGTTTGTAATAGTTGATTAATAATTTCAACCTTTTGCATTGATTTCTTCCATACAAACTTAGTTGTCCTTCACTACTCTAACTACAATGTCCCTTGTCCTCCACTTGAAATTGATGGTATCCATGAAGACATTTCTCCTACTTCAAGTTTTTTGGGGATTTATGCACTATTACAATATAGGGTTGCAACATCACTACATCCCTCAAATCCCTTGTTGATTATTATTATTATTATTATTATATTATTATTATTATTAGACAAATATTATATTTTTTTGAAATGTTTTTTGTATCATCTTTGCATCATCAAGTTTGCATTGTGGCTAAAACGTAAGGTCCAATGAAAATATGATGTGAGATCTATCTTTGCATCAAAACAATTAATGCATGATCGATAGAATCTCAATTAGAAACTTGAAAAATCCAAAAATCAATGATGAAAAATGAAGGTTTGTGTTATCCTACATGTGCACTTCTAACATAAAGTGAAAAATGAGGGTCCCCTCATCTAATTTTTGCATGAGAGTGTGGGGCATAGATTCTTGGAGGTGAAAGGGATTTGTGGGTGCACTCAATAATACTAGGAAAGGGATATTTGTGGGGCATCATTGGATCAAATGTAAGTCTTTCATCAGTTCCCCCCTTAAAAAAAACTGTAGATTTCAAATAAAATGGGATTTGAATTTTTGATATGGGGAGATGGGAGAAGGGATTTACATTATTAAAATAAAAAAATAAAATAAAAAAAAAACAAATTAGCTTTGGGGAATTTCTATTCCTCCCTTCCTCTCCATGTCCCGCTCCCCTCCCTCTCTTCCTCTCCTTTTATCCCTCCTCTTCTTCATGTCTTACTCTCTTCATGTCTTTCTCTCCCTCTTCCTCTTCCCCTCTTCCCCTCCTTGTTTTCTCCCCCCCTCCCTATTGTAATTTTTGAACCTTTTCCAAGTTAAGAAATGAATATGTCTTCTTAAGAAAAGAAGAAATTTAAAAATAGCATGCACACACTAAGTATATAAAGATTTACCATGGAAACCCTTAACTGAGAAAGCTAGCAAAACTTAGAGTTATTCACCTCTATCTTCTTCATTATCTTAACTTCACTATTTTTTTCTCACAAAATAGAAATAAAAAGAGAATGAAACTAAATCATATCATAATTACTAAAAACTCTAATAGGAAAGAACCCCAAAATCCAAAAACCCTAAACCTAAGAGATAAGGTGGAAAAAGAATTATGGGCCCTAAGGAACCTAACTAGTATTCCAACTCCCTAAGGCCATAAGTTTCTCATAGAAAATTCATTTCAAGAACTATTTAACTTGTGAGAAAGATCTCGATAATATTTATACAAGGGGATGGTGTTAACCAAGGGAATCATTTCACTTCTAGCCTACTTGTAATAGAAACACTAGAAACACAGTTTAGAACCCAAAAAATGTTTTGGAAGTTTAGGACCCAAAAATTGTTGTTAATCTGATTATAGGGTTCATAATTGGTTTTGAGATGGTAACTATATTGAATGGCCACTTGGATCACCCTTCATTATTATTCATTTTCCTCCTCCATCTCCTCCTCTTATTTTCCAACTCCTCCTTACTCCTCCTCTTCTTCTTCTCCTCTTCCACTTTGTGGAGTCCCCTTCTTTCTTTTCAACTCTCCCTTCAGTCCCCTTCTTTCTTTTCAACTCTCCCTTCATCCTCTTCCTATTCTTTGATCTCCCATCTTCCTCTTCTTCTTTCCCTCGTTACTCTTTTCCCACTTCTTCCTTCTTCTTCACTTTATTCTTCCTCTTCCTTCGTCATCTCTTCCATCTTATATTCCCTCTCTTACATCTTCTCGTCCCTTCTATTCTCTTCCCCTTTTCCCTCTTCCATTCTCTTCCCTCACTTCCTTGAGACCTGCATAATACCCAAGGCTATGTTTTTTTCATATTGACAAGTTAAGTTTTGAATGAAATTAAGTTGGACAATGAATATGTATGTGTGCATTATGGATTTCTTTATTTGTCTACACTTTATTTTAGTTATTTCATTTATGTTTTAATTAATTTTCACCAAGTCTCTAATTATGTACTTATGTCATTATAGATATGAGTTCGGGTGGATCTAAATCTGAAGGTCATGATGATGATCAAAATAGAACAGGGAAAAGTAAAATGGAAAAAAACTAATGAAAAATAAATAAAGTTGAACAATTATCACCTATCGAATATTTTATTTGTTTGATGAGGATCAAAAGGATTATGGATGGAGAGACCTCAAATTGCCAACAAAGTCTCTTAGTTGCTACAACTATAAATACACTGCCATGTAAACATGAATTTCTATTTTCATGGTAGTGTGAGCCCACTAAAGAATAATTAAAGTATTTTGTGAGGAATGGTTATGAAATAATGTTGGAATATTTACATCCCATGCTCAAGCTAATTAATTGTTAATTATGTGTTTACTCTTTAAATTATATAGTTGGAATTAATTATTCATCCATTGAAATATATTATATTGGTCTAGACTCACGATGATCAAGGTAACTCGGAGGGATTGGAGGGTATTGACAATTTTTTAACTATATGTTTTTTATTACATCTTCGAATCTTACCAAATTTTTATTTTACTGAACTCATGTTTTTTTGTTATGCTTTTATGTAGTGAGGATGAGCAGGGTTCACAAGATGTGGAGGGAATATACAATAGTTCAATCCACCTTTGATGTCAAATTTGTTTCATTTATTTATATGTTTGCATATATTTTCATGCAATGTTGTACATAAAGTTGACATTTCTCTTAGGGGTGTTAGTGTGCCACTTGTTTACAAGAAAACAAATTACATGGTTATTTTTCAATTTAATTTAAAATTTCATCATTATGTTTATATATACATGGTTTTTTTATTCCATTGTGTTAAATTGATTGAATGTTAGTCGGGGTATTGTGCTTATATATACATGGTTTTTTCTCTCATGATCAGTTTGTTGTAAATTAGACTAATACTAATAATCATGAATTTCATAAATATTGAAATATTATACATATATTAATTAGAAAAAAGAATAATAATTAAATATAACACAGACATCTCATAAATTTAATGCAAAAAAAATGCAAATATGATGCAAATATAACACAAACATGATGCAAATATTATGTAAACATTATGAAAATATGATGTAAACATGATGCAAAATGTGACACACATATGACACAAAATGATTAAAAAGTTCTATATTTTGATGTTATCACAAAGCTAGTACAATGAAAATATGATGCACTACAACACTAATATTGTAACATCCCCACTATAATCCCCAGTTTAATTAGTGAATAAAGTAGATATGAATGTGGTTATGGCCAAGCAACGTAATATGCGAATGTATTTTATGTTTTTAAATAAATAAAATGTGATCTACCAATTACTAGGGGATATGGATAGAGATGGGGGATGAGTTTTTCACAAGAGAAGAGAGTGTCTAAGAGGGGTCCAAGGGGGAAATTAATTATGGGTATTAATTCAACCCATTTTCTTGAATTTATTAATGTTGAGGATAACATCTGATTTTTTGTTTGAGTGTATGAGATCCCAATCATTAAACTAATGTAAGAGAGTGGGTGTGAGAGTCACATCCCATAGTTATTGGAAAGCATGGGGATGAAGTACAATCAACATTGGGTAGACTGAGAACTCAACTATATTGGGAAAATAGAGGAAATTTGTATGGGAATAACAAACAATTTTTACACATTTAGTTTTTACATGAACAACAAGCAAAGAGAATAAAAAGGGAGCACTGGAGCTAGAGAAAGAAGGATGGGATAATTTTGAATCATGTTGGATCATTTTGGAGCTGAAGACTGAAAAGATGGGTTTTCAAACCTAAAGAGTGAACTCTTGTGGGAGTTTCACTATAACATCAATTTATTTTCTTTTGTTGTTAGTAGTTTTCCTGGTAGTCAGTTCCCTTGAGTTCCCAATAGAGAGATTCAAGGTTACCTGTGATAGAGAGACCCTGATAAATGAATGGGATGCCTGATGGAATGAGAGAAGTGAAGGGGTACATTCCTTGGTTAGGTCAAGAGGAAGAGAGATGGAGGAAATTCAGCACATATGTAGGAGAATGCTGGTGGGTTTTGTGATATCTGAGTTTTGAGTGGACAACGAGAGACACCCTTTTCTTGTGGATTCCTAGCTCTAGCTTGAGGGTGACTTTCTTGTGAGATATTAAACAAAAATTCTATGGTTGGGTTGAGCGTTTGTCCCAATCAGCTAGTTGCATAAGTGTTTTAAAAAATAGAAATGTTTATATATTTTCTTGAGTTATTTTATGACTGCAATTGTTGTGCGTTTTACTTTGTGTTTGAGAATGGATTATATGTTGTCATGGTGAGTTTATTAGTTTCATTTACGTTTTTAACTAGTATGGGAAATTGCATGAGCTTGAATATCATTTTATTCGTAATTCCACATTTAAATATATATTTTAGTCAATTTTAGTAGTAACAATAATGGGATTTCGGTGCGGTGCTCAAATCGTCATGTGCGGTACAAAGCTTGTTGCGCACACAGTTTGTCTTAGTGAGGACATGGAATTCATTTTAGTTAGAATGATTGATCTAGGTGGATCTCCACATAAGGATTCAATACTTTCCACACCATGGAGAAGATCACTAAATTGTTGATTGATGATAGGTGACAAGTTTAAAATAATGATTAATGCCCCATTTAAAATTGTAAAAATGATTAATACTTTAAATGAGTTTGAGAAGCTCATGTATTATTCATTAAAAAATGATTAATACTTGGAGTGAGTGGATTTACTCATGTTTTTTTCATTTAATTTTTAAAAAGGGGAAATTAGTTGTGTGAAAATCCACCTTGCAAATTAGTTTACTAGTTTTAAAGGGAAATCAGTTTTATGTGAGAATCCACCTCACAAATTAGTTTCCTAATTTTAAGAGGAAGTTGGGAGTCTCATGAGTTGATTTGGGTTTCTTCCTCATTTTATCACAAGTGGATCCCTAGTCTCAAGGGGAATTTAAATTTGGTTGAGATGCTTTCTCATTTTTTTCCTTGAGTTGTTATTAGATCCTAAAATTGTGGATCTGGTCTCCTTGAATTATGGAGAGAGGGAAACTATATAAATTCTTTATGTAAGCATTGTGGATGAGGTCCCCTTTGGGCCCCTTGGAGAGAGAGATTTGCATTGAGAGGAATTTAGTTCTTCTGGTGTCTGAAGAAATGTCACTTATGTGAGAGACTTAAGTTCTTTGTGTAAGAGAAGGTTGATCTGGGTTTCAGCCCTGTAAGGAGCATGTACCACATTTTGTGAGAAGGTTTTCGGCCCTGGCTAAGGGAAGGAAAATAAATCAATTTGTATTCCAATCCAGAAGAGTCTAGTGAAGTTTTTTAACATATGGGTGTCAAATTATATGTGTGAGTTTTGATTGCATTCTCACTTGATTAAGTAGAGATTTTAATTACACATATGCACATAATTATGAAAATTTTCTCACGTTCATATGAAATCCTTAATGATTATTTTCGCATGTTCACATGAGATTAAGCATCAATAAAAGATCATCATTTGCTACACATTATTTTTTTCACTCCTATGCCCATTAATGATTTAAACCTGTCATTTTTATTTAGAATGATCAATGGCCTTAATCCTTGAAGAAGAATGAAAATACTTTTTCCCAAAGAGATGAAATTATACTTTTCATTTGTCAAAAACCTTATAAAAGGAGATCGTCGCACCTTGCTTAGTGTTAAGGGTGCGATGATCTAGGATCATCATAGGTTGCACCACAGTGGCCTATGATGATGTCATTGTTTTCTTAGTTTTAAGGGTGTGACGATTTTCCATATGTAGAAAAAAGAGGATTTTCTCGAAAGTTCTAGAAGAGAAGATTCGAGGGTGAGGTGGCCTCTAATCGGTTTGGATCTGAGTCGCACCCCTATTCTCATGGGATCATCCTAACCTCCTCACCCTATCCTTTTCAACTTTTTAAAGGAGAGGAGTTCTCATTGGGAAAGTCAGCTTGATTGAGTTTTTGGAATTAGCTTGGAGCTTGATGAGTTTTAATAGACTTTTGATTTATGTTGTCAAGATAGATTATTAGTACCTCAAACTTACAGTCTCAAAATCCATGGAGAAGAAGTGTGGGGGAAACAAGGAATTGTTGGAAGGAACCTGAAAACATCAAGCCATCTAGTTGTATCTTTCTTCCACATTCTTTAATACAGTGATATATTTATTTCCCATGAAATTGGTCTTATTTTATTGTATGACTCCTTGATCACATACATAGGTTTTGTTGAGTATACGTTGTTTCTTTCACTTCGTTGGCTTGTGTCATTTTATAGGTTCAACAT
>SNQJ01S0027885.1:8338-23269 GCA_010110895.2 Picea sitchensis
TGTATCTTGAGCTTTGCCTTTGCTGCGCGCGTTTTCTTCAACATTGTTCCTCCTGAGCTTGCCATCAATGACAAGAATACACTACTTGGTAAACATTTTCCAACAGAAAGATGATCATCATGTCAGACAGATTCAGAAGAGGAAGAGTATGATGAAGTAGAAGTTGATTATATAGAAAAAATGATTAGTGAAATTAAATATCTAAGGAAAGAAAGAGAATAAAGAAAGTCATCCAAGAAATAATTGATGAAGCAAAATCAAAGTGTTCAAGGTTTCAAAAAATATCAGCAGGTCATCAAGAATTTAAGAGCTCAACTAGAAGAGGTCAGAAGAATTGAAGAAACTCTAGAATATCAAAAGAAATGTTTAGAATCCAACATAGAAGCACAAAAGGAAGAAGCAGAAAAGAGATAAAAGATATTGATGGATCATCTCAAGGAAAGGACCAATGACTTAAACCAACTTGAGGAAGAGTTTGGTCAAGAAGAGAGAAGACTATAAGAAGAAGTAATTACATTGAAAATCCAACTTGAAGAAGAAAAGAGAAAAGAAGAGGTCATGAAGACTCAGATAATGAAGAAAGAAGAAGAGGTTGAGAATCTTGAAGAAGAAGTTGTCACACTAAGAGTCAAAATCGTCAAGCTCAACAAGAACGTTGAAGAGACAGAAACATCCACATCAGTTGTAGAGAATGAAGAGAAGCACTCTATGTTGTTACAAAAGAAGAATGAAGAAAATAGAAAGAGTTATGCAGAAGTACTCAAAGAAAGGAATCATGGTCAACCAGAATCTAAGAAAACTATTGAAGATACATATTCAAGAATACCATCCATGTTTAAGCCATAAAGAAGATTCAATCATGATCATGATAAATCAAAGGAAAAATTCAGAAGGACTATGCCACAAAGAAGATCATTCACTCCCAGGTATGAAAATTTATTTTATGGTCATTGTTTTTGTTGTACTAACTTTGGACATAAGGTTTCATATTGCAGGGATTATAAAATAAATGTTCAAGCAGACCGTGCCTATGTGGTCGCACGTAAAATTCAGTGTTACAAATGTCATAACTATGGACACATAGCCAGTTATTGTAGAAGCATGATTGATACTTCCATGAAAGAGAATATTGATATCAGATATAAGAAAGTATGGATAAGAAAACAGGAAGAACAGGTGAACAAAGACCAGGTACCAGAGATCGCAAGATTGGAAATAAAACGAGATGAAGAAAATTCTACAGAGAAAGGGAAAGATGTCATATACAGAAAGGTTTGGAAAATAATGGAAAGAAAGGAAGGATAAGTAAATAAGGAACATGTTCAAGAGATTGTACTTTCATGCATTGTAGTAAAATATGAATCCACAGATAGAAAGAAAGAATTCATAGCTAAGAGAGATAATGAATCTACCAATGAAGATGATGATGAATCTACCAATGAAGATGATGATGAATACACATCAGAGCAAGAATTATTTTGAGCCATCCGTCTTAGAGACTCCCAAGTAATATGAATATTAGACAGGGGGAGTCTATGTGATAGTTGTGACAGACCAAAGAACCCTTCTTCGAGCAAATTGTAGAGTTTGAGAAGATAGATTCATGGAAATCAGTTAGCAGAAGTACAGTTTGATAGATTAATCAAGACTTCATGTTAATACAGTGATAAACGGGTCAGCATTATGGACAATTGCACAAGTAGAGTCTTGGACATTATGGACAGAGATGGATTCGTAAGAACACTTAGAAGGTAACTCATAGATTGGATAGATATATGATAAATATCTATCATATATGATAGATATATGATAGTGGATGAAAGAATGAATTCATAGATTGGTTCAAAGAGTGGTTCAAAGAAAAATGAACATTATCATAATGGATGATAATTACACAGGAAATGGCCCGAACAATGCCAATGAATTCCAAATTGACAGATACTTTTTGGACACATGCAGTGCATACATCGGTTCACATTCAAAACAGAGTAATGCTCAGAAACAACAATGAAAAAACTCCCTACAAACTATTGAAAGGAAGCGCAGACAACAACGTCTACATCAAGGTAACTCAAGGTAATATTTTATTAATTGAAATTTATGTTGATGATATTGTTTTGGAAGTACTAATGATAGGTTAAGCCAGAAATTTGCAAAGGATATGAAAAATGAAATTGAAATGTAATTACTTGGAGGACTATCCTTCTTTTTGGGTCTTCACATATGTTAAATAAACCAAGGAATTTGTATTTTTCAAACTAAGTATATCAGAGAAAAACTAAAGAGGTTCGGAATGGAAGATTGCAAACCAGTTACCACTCCTATGAAAACCAGTTTCAAGTTGAGAAAATATGATGATTCAAATTCTACAGACCAGAGGAAATATAGTTCAATGATTGGTAGCTTACTAAATGTGACAACATCCAGATCAGATGTAATGCAAGCAGTTGGACAAGTGGCATGATTAAAAGAAACACCAAAGGAATCACATGTATTAGCAGTGAAGAGGATTTTCAGATATCTCAAAGGAACATAAGAGTTTGGATTATGCTATCCAAAAGGAAAGGATCTATCACTTATTGCCTACACAGATGCAGATTGGGCAGGTTCTATTGAAGACCGACGAAGCACTAGTGGAGCATCCTTCTACTTGGCTAAGCAAGAAACAATCATTAGTATCTTTATCTACAACCGAGGTAGAGTATATTGCAACAACATCATGTTGTACACAGGTTCTTTGGATGAAACAATCTCTGACAGATATATAGGTTGAGTATGATGAGCCCATTCCAATATATTTTCATAATACAAGCGCCATCAGTATCTCAAAGAACCCTGTAATGCACTCCAAGACGAAGCACATTCCAATCAAGTATCACTTTCTACGAGAGCAAGTTGCAGAAAAGAACTTCAGAGTTGAGTATGTGGGCACAAAAAAACAAGTGGCAGACATCTTTACAAAACCACTTCCACAGGAAGCCTTTGAATATCTTCGCCAGAGACTAGGATTAATTTCTACTCCAAAATGAATACTTTTGAATGCTTATCCTATATGTCTTAGATGTACACGCGGAAGCACCATAAATAGGACAAAGGGGGAGAGATTTATCAGATGCAAAAGGTAAATGCTTGGAGAGAGAGCATAGAGGCATGTTTCAAAGGGGAGTGATTGTCACAACGGAAGAATGAGCGATATGACTTCAGATTGATACCCTTTATCAAAGGGGGAGATATTATTCATATGAAGGGAAAGCGAGTAATAAGAGGATTATAAACACAAAGAAAAATAAAAGGCATGTAGACAGGGGGAGAAACCCCAAGGAGAGTTCAGTTAGGGGGAGCAGCCCCAAAGGGAGATACCCTTTACCATTGATGTCAAAGGGGGAGAGATAGAAACATTGATAAAGAGTATAAACATGAATGTTATCATGACTAAGTGTTTCCATCAATGTTGGTGTTGCCATCAATGCCAAAGGGGGATATTGTCAGACAATTGGCTTAGGTTGATGGATAGTTGGTATGGATTGTTGGTTTTCATTGATGTCAACTATTGGAGAGTGATATTGTAGATTGATGTCAACCCTTAGTGATTGATTTCAACCCTCGAAGAAAGTACGATAGCGAATTCCAGTAGCACAATGGTTTGGGTAATGGACCCAAGTTTGTTTGATGTAAATATGACTCATTATTGTCTTTTCATGGTTGATAAGAAGTATACATCGATGAACTCCAAATTTGTCCCCTTATGGTGAAAGCCCTCACGGGAAAACGATTTGTGGATTGAATTATCCTAGAACTATGGTTAGAGAACCCATGCTTATTTGTTGAATAATGAGATGAAGGTCAGTTAATTTTTTAGTGAAACTATCCTATATGGATAGTTCTTTTCATTCCATTTACGGTGGTATGTGAAACGTCACATAAATCCTCACGGTTAGAGATTTATGGCCATGAGAAGTTGGAGAACCCAGGTTTGTGTAATGGACCCAAGTTTGTTTGATAGATAATGGTATGAGTTTTGATATATTTTCAGGTAATACTATTCTATATGGATAGTACATTTCATTCCATTTCTGGTGGTATGTGGAACATCACATAAATCCTCACGGTTTGAGAGTTATGGCCTTACGAAGTTGGAGGAACCTCATATGTCATCTAGAAGCCCCAAAAGGTCAAAGTAGTCAAAGTGGTTTAAGAGATTTTAAAAGGAAAATAATAAAGTGAAGTGATGAGTGTATTATAATTCAAAGTGAATACAAAATAAATTATTTAAATAATAAATTTAATGGAGAAATTAGAAGTGGGTTAACCCTAAAATAAAGAAAGTGGGCAAAGTGACCTAGAAGATGTTTTGAGGAAGCTACTTGCAGAGTATAAATAAGAGGCAAGGCTCTCTCATTTAAGAAGAACTTGAGAATATTGAATACCTATAGGTTTCTGAGGTAACCAAAGGATATCTAAGCTGAATTTCTGAGGGAAGGTGAAGAAAAGAAGGCCGAAATTCAAGGAAGGATAAATTCTTTTGATGATGCTTTCTAAGGTATGTTATTTACAGGTCATCTCACCATTTTCGCAATAATTTTTTTTCTAGAATGATTCAGACCATAAAATTTCTATTCCATTGAGGCAACATATCCAAGTATATGTGGTAAAAAATTCATCTTGTGGGTCGTTGTATTTTTGGAGTTACACTCCATGGAAAATAGGGTTTGTGGCTAGTCCTGAAACTAGTCAAAAACAAGAGTTTCAAGTAAACACGTCATAACTTATTCATAAAAGATCCAAATTAAGTAATACCAAATGTGTTGGTTATATTATAGTATTTAGTATGTTGTGTAATAGTTTCATATCGATTCAACAAATATTCCTTGTGGGGCATGCTTTACAAGGTCACTCTCTAGAATAAGCCAGAATTCATCAAGGTATGTCATTCTTGCTATAAATCCTTTTCTGAGAGGTTAGAAGTAGTGACACATGGAAGAATTGCATAAACAAACTGAAGAACATTGTGTATCAATTTCAAATATTTATTCATTAGAGGTACAAAGTTATGATTATTCCAGGTTAGGGTTGTTGACTAATCCAAAACTAGGCATGTGAGACTAAAGAAAAGTTTGATGAAAATTCTAGTCTCTTGTTGTTAAAGTTAAGGAAGGTTTGAAGGAATGTGATCATATACACCAGGTCTATTATAGAGTTAAAAATCATATTTGGATGATGAAAATGATGAGGGCATTTGGTTGAGGTACATGTCGGGTACATGGTTGAGACAAGTAGTTCATGACTGGGCACATACATGAGGTGTATAGTTGATGATGTTGATACATATTGATGAGTCATAGTTGATGAGTAGTTGATAAATGATTGGTACATACTTGGTACATGGTTGGAGGCACTTGTTAGTAGAATTGTTGACACATGGTTTATGGATGATGTAGCATACTTGTATTATTAGAATCACATATTGATCTTGGTTATGATTATGAGTTGTTGTGTTATAGTTGGTTGATGAACATCTTTGAGAGTTGTCTTAGTGATTGATATTGGTGAGTATATCTAATTTGGTTGATAAAATTTATAAGACAGGTTGTTGTGATAGGTTGTTTGGGCAAAGTTGTTGTGACAGGTTATTTGTACAGGTTTGGGGCATGGTTGATGCACTTGTTCATGGTACAGGTTGAGGTACAGGTTGGTGCATGGTTGATGCACTTGTTTATGGTACAAGTTCATTATAGGTTGGTTGGTACAGGTTGGTGCATAGTTGATGCACGTTCTTATGGTATAGGTTGATTACAGGTTGAGGTACAGGTTGGTGCATGGTTCAGGTTATTGGTACAGGTTGTTTGTTACAGGTTGATTAGTACAGGTTTACAATAGCATATCTCACAGTGATAGTGTGGAAGTGGTTACATCATTCTACTTATACGTCAGGGTGGTTAGACAGGGAAAGGACAGGTGGTTGTAGCCACCTTCCAGTTTTAGCCGAAGAACATAGGGGGTTGTAGCCTCCTTCTGGTTGTAGCTAGAGAATTGGGGAGTTGGAGCTTCCCTCAGGTTGTAGCCTAAGAAACTAGGGGGTTGGATCCTCCTTCCAGTTGGAGTTGGAAAACAAAGGAAATTGGTGCTTCCAATGAATGTAATTCTTCAAGACATATAAGAAAAAAAATTCCGTGGTTTTCTCCCACTTTGGGTTTCCACATAAAAAACTGGTGTACTGTGTATGTGTATGATTGTTCATTTGTTCATTGCTTATTTACTCTGTAGTTGTTGGATGATAATTCTACATTGATATAACACTTTGATTATATGGTTAAAAAGGATTCAATTTCTCTATTATTGATTCACACCCCCCCCTCTCAGTAATCCAACATTTTCAACAAAATAAATGTTATTTCAGTTATATAAACAAATAAAATAATTGATTGCCACAAAAATAAAATTATATAAACAAATAATAAAATTCACATATAATGTAAGTCGTAATTTTTAATCCTTAACATGTTTTGTGGTTGAGAATTTTCCACGATCATCATGCCACATTGTAATATAATTAGAACCCTGGATTTTTTTTATTTTTTTTTTAACTGTAACGGATATGGATTTTATTTATTAGTAAAAGATAGGAGGGGTCTTTGCCTAGGCAGCCCCATTTACAAAGAAAACAACCAGCAAATTCATCTTTTGAGGTACAGCCTTTTCAGGGAATTTGATAGAAGTTATCGTCATTGATAACTATCTACCCTTTCGTGAGAGGGCATCCTTTGTTTGCCAATTGATCCACTTCGCCATTCAGGTTTCTAAGTATATGGTAGATCTTGTAGAAGGTGAAATCTTGCAGGACTCTTTTCAATCTTCCCAGAATTTTATTGAGACTAGCATTGTTGAAGAGTTCCTCCGTGTTTAATTTCTTTATAAGAATCTCTGAATCTCCAAATACTTGGAGGTCTTTATCTCCCTTTTCTCTTGCTATTAGAAAATCTTTGAGGAGGCCGAGAATCTCTGCCTGGTTGTTGGTCTTCTGGCCTAGACCCCAATAGAAGCAGTCTCTTAAGATCCCATATGCAGTGTAAATGACCCCTCCAGCACCAGCGTTCCCGGGATTTCTTTTGGAGGCCCCGTCAAAGAAGATTGTGGTAAGATTTTTGGATCTCCACCAGTTTATGAAACCATCCTCAGGTTCTCTTATTCTCCACTCCAGATTTGTTGTCTGAGGAAAGAGGAGAAGCTTGCGAGGAGATGGCTCAATTGGGATGAGCCATCTCCTTTCTTCAGGACGGAGAAGAGGATCTTCATTGAAGTACTGTTGTTGGGCTGCTTCCAAGAGGAATGCTTTAGCTTTAACTGCAACCTGAAGAGGGGAGTGTCTATTTCCATTAAAAATTTGATCGTTGTGGGCCAGCCATATTTGCCAGCAAACGAATTTGGGGACTGCTGTCCAAATTTTTCGCCAGAAGGATTTGGTGGGGATGCCAAAAGGATAGATATTGTTCCAGGAGGCGAACAATTCTGCAACAGTGCTATGAGGGAAGGTTGGAATCTGCAGGTCCAAAAGGGAGAGCCTCCATGCTTCCTTGGAGAAATTACACTCCAGAAATAAGTGTTGGGTTGTTTCAGGATTGCTTCTGCATAGCTCGCATCTATGGGGTCCTGTGATATTCCTCTTCTCTAGATTGTCTCCTGTAAGTAGTTTATTATGCACCAACGTCCAGAAAAAGAAATTCATTTTAGGAAGAGCTATATTGTCCCAGACTAGCTTCCAGAAGGCCGGAGAGTGACTGTTGTCCTTTGTATTCTGAAGTGCTTTGTATCCTGTTGTTGTGGTGTAGATGCCTGACAGTCCCCAAGCCCACCTGTCTCTCATATAGCGGTTTTCAGGAGTGATGACTTCCAACAATTCGACAAGGAGATTTTTTTGGGGTGTTAGCCATACGGGTATGCCGTTGAGATCCCAACCAGCCCATTCTCCCCGACAATCCCAAATCGAGAGATTGTACAGACTATTTTTTCCTGCGCGTGCTAGCCATTCTCTGATGTCGTCTATGTCTTCATTCTCCTCCAGTGGATCGCTCCCCATTATTTTGTCCTGCCACATGTGAATTCGCTTGCCATTTCCTGGCACTCTGTACAGGTATTTATTGAAAAAGGTGCTACTTTTGCAACAGAGTTTACATACTTGCGTGTTGTTGGCAGAGGAATCAAAGTGCAGGTTTCTGTAGGACAAATTTCGGTCTTATTTAGACAGTAAAGTGTTGTTGGTCAGGTGATTGGGCTCGTGGGCCATTTTCCAGAGTAATTTTCCACCCATCGCCAGATTAACAAGGGCGGGATCTCGAATTTGGAGACCCCCCTCCGCTATCGGCCGTCTAATCAGGTCCCAGTTTGCTAAGTTCATCTTTCTTTCGTTTCCTTTCCCACCTTGCCATAAAAAGTCTTGAATTAATTTAGAGATCTGTTCCATGACGTTTTTGGGGGCCAGTAAAAATGCAGATTGGTAGATTTGAAGCGCGACCAACTGTGACTTGATTAAAATGACTTTTCCTGCTTTGGTTAACCAGTAGCCACCAAAATCTGCGATATTTGTTTTGATTTTGCAAATGATATCCGACCATAGTGATCTTCTATTGACTCCATTTGTAATAGGGAGGCCGAGGTATTTAAACCGATCCCAACTGGCATGCCCTCTGAATCCCAGGATGTTCGTGATGCTATTGAGCTCTTGTTGGCTTGTGTTCCAACTGTAGATTTCACTCTTTCTCTCATTGATAAGAGCACCTGAGACTCTACAGTTTCTTTTTAGGACCGTATCAAAGACTTTGGAAATTCTGGGGGATGCACCTCCGAGGAGGAGTGAGTCATCTGCAAAGAGGGCATGGTTCAGAGGAGCGATGTCTGGGGAGGATTTTAGACCAGGGAGAGAGCCAACAGTTCTTTCAGCTGAGAGATTTCTACTGAGGGTATCTTCCATTAAGATGTACAGGAAGGGAGAGAGGGGACATCCCTGCCTGATGCCTCTCTGGGCTTGGAAAAAATTAGAGGGACAACCATTGACAAGGGGGGCGATCCAAGGGTTATCGATGCATGCATTTATAAGCTGGACAAAATGGGGCGAGAAGCCGAAGGAGAGGAGAACCTTGATGAGAAAATAACGATTGACTCTATCAAACGCGTTTGCCATATCTAATTTAATCAACATACCTTTCTCTTTTCGCTTTTTGCTGGAGTGGATTGTCTCCTGGACTTGAATGACATTGTCGAGAATGTGTCTGCCTTCCATGAAGCCTCCTTGGGGGCTGGAGATCAGCCTCTTGAGCAGAGGCTTGATCCTGTTTGCTAACAATTTGGCCAGTATTTTATAGGATGCATTACAAAGTGATATGGGTCTGAATCTGGCGAATGTTTTTGGATTGGAATCTTTGGGGATTAGTGCTAGATAAGTGGAGTTGATTCCTCCACCGATCTTAGCTTTTCTTATAAATCCCTTTATCATTTTTTGAATATCTCTTTTGATGATGTTCCAACAGACTTTGTAGAAATGTATCGTGAATCCGTTTGGGCCCGGTGCCTTATCTGATTCCATGGACCAGATAACTTTGATAATTTCCTCCTCTGTTACCTCGCTGATGAGGGCAGCGTTGTCTTCAGGGCTGATTAGGTGAGGAATATTCAAGAGGAATTCTGCGATTTCTCCTTCGGAGGCCTGGGTTCCCTCTCTAAAAAGGTTTCTAAAGTGGTTGTCCGCTGCATTTTTGACTTGAGTGAAGCCTTTGTTGACCTGGCCCTCTGTTGTCTTTATTTCTGAGATGTGGTTCCTGGACAACCGGGCTCTATATTGTCTATGGAAGAAGGAGGTGTTCCGATCCCCTGCCTTTAGCCACAGACTCCTAGATTTGATTCTCCAGTATTCTTCTTCTTTTCGGAAGGATTGATATGTTGAGGATTGGGCTTTTATTTCTTGTTCCAAGAGATCCGCTGTAATCTCTTTGCTTTCCATTTCTGTTTGAAGGGTCTCCAAAGTGTCCATTGTTTCTTTCCTTATGCTGGTTGGAGTAGAGGATGGTTTCTTTATCCACTCCTTCAGGGCTTGTTTTGTAGCCTTCAGTTTTTTCTCCCACACAAAACTTGAGGATCCTGAAAATGATTTGGCCCAGGATTCTTTTACAGTTTCGAAAAAGGCTTCTCTCTCTATCCATAAGGGGCTGAAGCGGAAAGGTAGGGGTCCTATATCTTCTTCATCTTCGAGGAGAAGATGGATCGGCTTGTGATCAGAGGTCAACTTGGGTAAAATTTTTGTTTTGATTATCTTTTTATCCATAATAAGGGAGCCTTGTACCAGAAATCTATCCAAACATGCAGAGATATGCTCTGTCCCAGTTCTGTTGTTGGACCAAGTGAAAAGGCCGCGTATGGGACTGAAATCTAATAGATCCCATTGCTGTAATAGTTATTCCACAGAGGTCAGCATCGAATCTCTATTGTTGGATCCACCTCTTTTCTCTTTAGATTTCAGAACTATATTAAGATCTCCTGCTAGGATAAGGTTACTTGGGTTATGCTGCTCTAAAAATGTTGAGAGAGAGGCCCAGCATTCTCGTTTTTCAGAGTAAGTGACAGGGACATAGAGATTAAAGAGAGAGATAGTCATCTTACTTGCACAATGTGTCAGTTCCGTGAAGATCCAATGCTGGGTTTCATGAGATTTGTTGAGCATAAATGAGTCTTCTGTCCAAAGAGTTGCCAGCCCTCCAGAAGAGCCCCTTGAACTAACTTCTTTGCCTGCTCCTTTCTTCCACTTTGACTTGCTGATGTCTAGAAGCGCTCGGCCTTCTATCTTCATCTCTTGGAGCAAGAGGATGTCTGAAGGTTCTATTTTCTAGAGGTCCATGATTGCTTCAGCTTTGGAGGCGTTCCCCAGTCCTCTGCAGTTCCAAGAGGCGAGCTTCATGATTTACTTAAGGGGGGGGAGAAGGGCCTCCCTTTGTAGGCCTTGATCTGGTGTTTCTTCCGATGGGCATTTCTATGGTGCGTTGACTTCCTTGAACTTTGAGTCTCTTTGCCTCCTCTTCCCTTAATTCTTTGCGGGATTTCCTGCCTGCTCTTTTGGAAGGGCGCTCAAAGGCTTCATCCTCTGAAGAGCCCTAGCTATCCACTAGTTTTTTCCTTGTTACTTCAGCATATGATGGGTTGGAAGGGCTACCTTGTGAGGCCTCTATCTGTATAGCTTCTCCTCCTTCTTTGTTGGGTGGGAGGGCTTCTGTATGTACCTGGTTTTCCTCTGTCGAACCAGCTGGGTTGATCTGAGTTTTTTCTAATTCCTTCGGGGTTGCGTCCTTTTCTTGTTTGTTCCTGGAACTGCCTAGAGCTCCAGAGGTGTGCCCTTTACCATTTCCCCTTTTTTTATGGGCGTTATTTTGAACTACTGTCCATTGATCCTTCTTTGTGTTGTCTTCTTTCTCCTCTGCTTTTTTCTTGCAGTGCTTTGCAAAATGACTGTGACCGTGGCAGTGTCTGCATTTGAAAGGAAGCTGTTCATAATCCAGTTCCTGAATGTGTGTCCATCTAGTGACAGTGAGCTTAATTGCTTCAGGCAAACCCTCTTCTAGGTCGACTTCTACACAGATTCGGGCGCATGAGTACTGATCTTTCCTTGTTGCTTGATCTATGTATTTTCCAAGCGCGTTACCAATGATTTGGAAGGTTTTTTGGTTCCAGCAGTGGAGTGGCAAATGGGGAAGTCGCACCCACACCGGGACAGCGGAGGGGACATCCTGAGAGGGATCAAAGTCGGGAGACCATTTGTTTAGGTACAGGCCTTGTGGTCCCATGAAATATGGACCATTCCTAAAGATGAGGCTTCTGTCATCCGAGTTTTCAAAGACAAAAACGAAGAACCCCTTGCCCACAAAATAACTCTTGACCCCCTCTTTTATCAAGGGTGTCCAGTTTCTTTGTGTCTAGTCCTCTACCATTTTTGGTGATGGCCAGAGGCTCGTAAACTGGCCTATTAACCCTCTCTTGGCGAGATTCAGAGCAACTTTGCATGTTTCTTCTTCTAGAAGTGCTACCGTGGGGATTGAGTCTAATTTCTTGACAAACTTATGTTGACTAGCCGTGGGGGGGTGCTTCGAATTTGCAGTTATCAATGCTTTGAAAGCAGAGATCTCCAGAGGTGGGATGAGAGGAGGGGCAGAGCCCCCGCTGGAATCCATGGGAGAATCTTTGCTGGAGCTCTACATTCGTGGGCCTGCGCAGGTTTGCTCCCAATAGCCCTAGCTCTCTGAATTGTCTCTGTCAGGGATTCGATTGGGAGATCCTCTGGTGAAGCGTAGAAGGCGTTGGCCTGTGGCCAGGGACGCAGAGGGTGGTTCCAGCGGAACTCGACCTTACCTTCTCCATGGAGGAACTTCAACTTTCCGTTGAAGCCCCAGTGGAAAACTCCTCGCACGAGTCTTCCACGAACCTTGCTCTTCCGCTCAGCTTCACGACATCAAAATTTCAACAATAATGAACACAGTGATTTTTATTGAACCCCGAAATATTTTAAAAATGGTTAAAGATATAGAAAAAAAAATCACTGAAATAAAATTATATAAACAAATAATAAAATTCACATTAACTGTAAATCAAAAGTGTTAATCGTTTAGTACATGTTAAAGTAAAAAAAAAATATATATAATGCAATAAGTAGAGGTTGATTAAAGTGGTGTTGCATAAGTATCTGCACACTATTAGCCGACGTATCTATTTGATTCAAATGGTAATCCACTAATAACTCTTCCCTGAGAGATATTTCTTTTATTGTGCACATGACTACCCTATTCCCTTCGCGTCCCTCATAAATGTAATTTGGTTTCTTGTTTTTTTTCCCGGGTCATGTGTTGTTTATAAACCCTACGATATTGTCAAAATATTTCGGCCTTCCATCAATGTAGATAGATCGTCCATTATTTTTATCAATGTTTATTAGTTGTATATAATTTGTGGCGAGTGCATATCTTCACATACTTTGCATGAACCGGACCAACCACATCCAATCGCTATAATCATAACACAGTCCTACATAGTCCATCAATCCAATTATTGTATTGTATTTTACAATTATTCCATCCATGGAAAATATCCCTAGGCCATGCAGGGAGGATGGTGCAATGTGATACTTCCTATTGTTGACAATGAAGTTAGTGTCCAATAGAGGTAGTTCCTTAGGTACCTATTTTTTACCAGATGCTTATACATGAGTGGCACCTCTATGTTTCCTATGCTCTCATCATCATAAGAGCATTATCCTGCTTTGGAAATAAAAAAATCCATGCATCTACAAAATTTTCTTCTAACCTTTTAACCTTTGTTCATTGGTCACGTATCAAATCTACTAGATGAAGTCACATTTCCATCTATTCTTATTGAGCGTCCCTCACTCGAGGAAGAAATATTTGACATGTACCTATTTGTTTTTACCTTTATTCGATTGAACATAGACAACAAACATCATATATTTGAAACAAATAAGAAAACATTAGCAATAATAATTTAAAAATGATCACATAATAATAGAATGGGGGTGTGTAGGTGGGGCGTGGGCACTTGCATACCCAGACATGCATTAGGGCACACCTACAACCCTAAGAAGGAAAAAATTCCTTTTTCAATTGAAAATATAAGATATTGGCCCTTGAATGATGCTTAAAAATGGTAAGAATGACATATATGCTTATAGCCATAAAGAGATTTCTCTAATTCTAGTTTCAGAGTCTCACTTTATTGGGGAAACATGCCTTATTTCACCTCATTATGCATACTCTCAATTCCTCAACTCAATAAGAGTTCCTAATTATAAAAAATGAATAATACTTTTTACAGTTTCTCCTATTTATTCAAAAGGATTACATCAATAAACCCTTCAATTTATCCTTTATTGAAGGGCTCATGTCCTCAGGATCCCTATAATTAAGGACCTATGTTCTAGGGATCAAATTTTTTTCTAGGTTATCCTCTCCCATTTAGTGATTTAAATGGATATGGCATTGGATTATGTGCCTTGGGTGATTGTAGGATTGTAGATCCATGGAGGTTGATGAGGGGGACATAATCCCCCTTTTCTCTCATGCAATGCTGGTGAAGAGCATCCTTAAACTTCAACCTTCTTGAACCATATGTTAGTGGAGCCTTAGGCTTGCATGAAATCATCAAAAGAATATCTAAAATATGATACAACACCCACTCAATCATCCAAATCATTTCATAATCAATAAATTACATAAAACCCAACATAATTATATTAATCATGGTCAATAGAGGTCTCATAGAGTATAAATATGATCAAAATATCTTAAAAATGGGCCTCATGATACTACAATTGGGAGGCCNCACTTTCATAATACATATGGGTTTATATCTCCATTTTCCAAATTATTTATTTTGAGTATTTTTAAGAGAATTTGTGACTAAATATTAGAAAATTAACATATTTTCATTATATCTCAAAGTTGGATGAGTTTTGTGATGACTACAGACATATTTGAAAATTTTCACAAGGTCAAAAATCACCACCTAACTTCAAATTCGAATTTCATCTTCAATCTTTGATTTGGAGATAATCATTCAAGCTAACTTCAAGGAGAATATCATGGATAGAATATTTTATCTAAGATATTTGTGGAGGATTTGAAGGGATAGGTTGAGAGAAAAGTGGATCTGTAATTATGAGTTTGTTATCTTTATTCATGTATAAATAAGCGGGTTCTCTCCTCATTTGGGAGGGACGCCTCTCTCTAGAATAGAGAATATAATAATAGAGTGATTGAGCTTTGATTCATAGTCTTGTAGTTTTGAGATAGTGATTTTCATTATTTGTCATGTATTGGATTGTTTTAATGCAAGATTTTACTTTCTCATAGTGGTTTGTCGTTTACCTTTTTGTCGTGTGTTGTTGTA